>RCUC01156814.1:0-49845 GCA_003697995.1 Taxidea taxus jeffersonii
AAAAAAAACTGATAGCATTAAATTCTGATACCAGGAAAATAATGGTGTCCAATCCATTACTTAAGGATGTATGTAGGGAAACTAGAAAATGTAAAGAAAATAAAACACAAAAGTGAAAGAAATAGATGCAGAGATCAATGACACAGAACGCTTAAAATGAAAAATAATTGAAACTAAAACTAGTTCTTTGTAAAATTCAATACAATTGATGCAGAAATAGACTAATCAGGTGTAAGGGAAGTGAGAGTAAAAATAAACAAGGAATAAGGGAGGAGATAGGATTTTCAAGTCTTGTAGACACCACACAGGTGATATAATGCAAGCTGTAAGATGTTCTAGAAGTGGCAACTCATACATCTGACATAAAGATAACATGAAGGATATCTATAAAGAACCTTGAAAAGTTAAGAAGTGAAGTCAAAGAGCCAAATGGAAACCATGATTTCCACAATTGGGATAGCCAATGGTAATAATGACAGGAAAAGTTGCTCAACCAGGTTTCCAGTCAGAGAAACGCAATTGGAAACAGCTACATGGTGTCACTGTAGAGTCACCTAAAGGGCTATGATTTTTTAAATATTTGTCAAAATGTGGGATCCATTCACACTGTTGGTGAATGAGAGATTATCTCTCTCCCTCTCCCTCCATGTCTCCTGCTCATACTCTCTCTCATTCACCGCCAGAGTGAATATACATGGTAATTGGTAATGCCACTTTAGAATAAGGTAAATATCATCCATTTAGTCTGAAAATGATGACCCTGAATTTCTGCTCTTAGGTTCATGCCCATTAGCAAGGCACACTCTTGCTCCCAGGAACATGTGCAGGAGCAGCATTTTTAATGGTGTCACACAAAATAGAAATAATAAAAATTATCCATCAGCAAGTGCATGGATACACAAATTATAAATACAATAATGTGCTAGAGGACAGTAGAGAGTCCCACAACAACTGCAGAGAAAGACATGAATGGATCCCAAATGAATTTTTGGCCAGAAAAGGCACGCAGAAAAATGACATTAACTTTGAGCCCATTTACACAAAATTTTAAACACAAGAATATTTTTTTATATGTATGCTTATGTTGTACTATGACAAAGAAATGTAAAGAGTATTTACTCTGAATATTAGGGCAGTGACTAATTTTAGGTGAAGGAGAGGAAAGTGCTTGAAAGGAAGCCTGAGGGTATTTCTTAGAGTGCTGGTAAAGTCCTGTTTCTTTATCTGCTCCCTGTTCACATTTTGAGGAAACACTGGGTTGTGCATGATGGTTTTTACAATTAAAAGGAAAAAGTTTGAAGCCAAATGTCCCATGATAAATAAAAAACAAAACAAAACAAAAATAACTCCTTTAGCTATATGCATTGGAAATTATTATTAAGGAATTATTTCACAATATACATGATAGAATACAATTAATAAATACACAGAGAAATACATAGCACAACATAAAATCATAAATATTTATACAGAGAAGTAGGTGCAGTTGCTTTAAAGAGTTTCAAGGCAGTAAAAATGAGAGTTCACTACAAAATAGTTTTAATTTTACAGTCACACTCAAAATACTAATGTTCTTTTTTTCCCTTTAAATTTGAAAGCAAGGTTTTAACACTTATCTGAAACAAACCTATATGGGACTGTCCCCCAAAATGATGAAAATCAAGATAGATCTCCACATTTTGGAATATTTGACAGTTATTAAAATAATTATATGGAAAATAAATGAATATTAATGAGAATATAAAATTATATTAATATAGTTCTAGTATCATAGACCAGTAGATTTGTGTCCTGGATATATATAAAATATTAGCTATCTTCATTTTTATGTTATAGGATTCTGTGTATTTCTTAAGATTTTATTTTAATTCAAGTTAATATACAGTGTTATATTAATTTCAAGTGTACAGTATAGTGATTCAGCACTTCCATATCTCATCCTGTGCTCAACACAAGTGCGCTCCTCAATCCCATTACCTATTTCACCATCCCCCCACCCACCTCCCCTCTGGTAACCATCAGTTTGTTCTCTATAGTTAGGAATCTGTTTCTTGGTGCATCTCTCCCTCTCTCTCTCTTATTTTATTCTCTTTCCTTATTTGTTTATTATTATTATCATTATTATTTTATTTAAATTCAATTAGCCAACATAGTGCATCATTAGTTTTTGGTACAGTGTTCAGTGATTCATTAGTTGCAGATAACACCCAGTGCTCATCATGTGCCCTCCTTAATGTCCATCACCAAGTTACCTCATCCCTCCACCCACCTCCCTTCCCACAACCCTGTTTTTTTTTTTTTTTTTCCTGGAGTCAAGAGTCTCTCATGGTTTGCCTCCCTTTCTGATGTCTTCCCATTTAGTTTTCCCTCACTTCTACTCTGATCCTCTGAGCTACTTCTTATATTCCATGTATGAGTGAAACTATATGATAATGGTCTTTTTCTGATTGACTTATCATAATACCCTCCAATTCCATCCATTTCAATGTAAATGATATTCATCCTTTATGATGGCTGAGTAATATTCCATTGTATATATGAGCCACATCTTCTTTATCCATTCATCTGTTGAAGGACAGCTCAGTTCCTTCCACAGTTTGGTACTGTGAACATTACTTCTATGAACATTAGGGTATAGGTGCCCTTCTTTTCACTACATCTGTGTCTTTGGGGTAAATATCTAGTAGTGCAGTTGCTAGGTTATAGGGTAGCTCTATTTTCAACTTCCAGAGGAACCTCCATAGTGCTTTCCAAAGTGGCTGCACCAGCTTGCATTCCCACCAACAGTGTAAGAGGGTTCCCCCTTCTCCACATCCTCCCTAACATTTGTTGTTTCCTGCCTTCTTAATTTTTGCCATTCTGGTGTAAGTTGTTATCTCGATGTGGTTTTGATTTGAATCTCCCTGATGGCTAATGACGCTGAATGTTTTTTCATGTGTCTGTTAGCCATTTATATGTCTCCTTTGGAGAAGAGTCTGTTCATGTCTTCTGCCTATCTTTTGACTTGATTAATTGTTTATTGTGTGATAAGCTTGAGAAGTTCCTTACAGATCTTGGTTACCAGCCCTTTATCTGCAATGTCATTTGCAAATATCTTCTCCCATTCCATAGGTATATACCAACAAGGTAACTGTAGAGAGAGAAATTAGGGAATCAATTCCATTAACAATAGGGCCAAAAACTATAAGATACCTAGGAATAAACCTAACCAAAGGGGTTAAGGATCTATTCTCTAGTAACTACAGAACACTTATGAAAGAAATTGAGGAAGATGCAAAAAGATGAAAAAACATTCCATGCTCATGGATTGGAAGAATAAACATTGTCAAAATGTCTATACTGCCTAGACATTCAGTGCCATCCCTATTAACATACCAATGGCATTTTTCAAATAGGTGGAACAAATAATCCTAAAATTTGTATGAAACCAGGAAAGATCTCGAATCACCAAGGAAATGTTGAAAAAGAAGAACAAAGCTGGAGGCATCTCACTGCCTGACTTCAAGTTATATTACAAATGTGTGATCACTAAAACAGTCTGGTATGCATAAAAGCAGACACATAGATCAATGGAACAGAATAGAGTCTCCGGAAATGGACCCTCAAATCTATGGTTAACTAATCTTTGACAAATCAGGAAAATATCCAATGGAAAAAAGACAGTGTCTTCAAGAAACGGTGTTGGGAAAATTGGACAGCAGATAGCTGATTGAAATCACAGAAGATTGAAATTCAACCATTCTCCCATACCATACACAAAGATAAACTCTAAATGGATGAAAGACATCAATGTGAGACAGGAATCCATCAAAATCCTGGAGAAGAACCTAGGCAGTGACAATACCAACTTCCTTCATGACACGTCTCCAAAGGCAAGGGAAACAAAAGCAAAAATAAACGTTTGGGACTTTAAAATAAAAAGCTTCTGCACAGCAAAACAGTCAGAAGTTGCTTAGAAGTTTCTGTTGTGTTTTTTTTTCTCATGTTGTCCTGATAGTTTATTTTTGCTTTTGTTCCCCTTGCCTCATGATACTTATCTAGAAGAAGTTGCTGCACCCAATGTCAAAGAACTGACTGTCTGTGCTTTCTTCTAGGATCCTTGTGGTTTCAGGTTTCACATTTAGGACTTTCATCCATTTTGAATTTATTTTTGCATATGGTGTAAGAAAGTGGTCCAGTTTCATACTTTTGAATATTGCTGTCTGGCTTTCCCAAGACCATTTTTGAAGAGACTGTCTTTTCCCCATTGGATATTCTTGCCTGTCTTTTTGAAGATTAATTGGCCATATAATTGTGGATTTATTTCAGGGATTTCCCTATTCTTTTTTTGAAGATTTTATTTATTCATTTGACGGACAGAGATCACAAGTCACAGGGGCAGGCAGAGAGAGAGGAAGGGAGAGAGGCTCCCCACCAAGCAGAAAGCCCCATGTGGTGCTCGATCCCAGGACCCCGGGATCATGACCCAAACTGAAGGCAGAGGCTTGACCCACTGAGCCAACCAGGCACCCCCAGGGTTTTCTATTCTGTTCTATTAATCTGTGTGTTTATTTTTGTGCCAGTACTGTACTGTTTTGATTACTATAAGTTTGTAATATAATTCAAAGTCTGGAATCATGATGTCTCCAAATTTATTTTTTCTCTTTCAAGATTTCTTTGGTTATTCAGGGCCTTCTCTGGTTCCAGGCACATTTTAGGATTCTTTGTTTTAGTTCTGTGAATGATGCTGTTGGTATTTTGATAAGATTTGCATTAAATGTGTACATTGCTTTCGGTAGTGTAGACATTTTAACAAAATTTCTTCTTCCAATCCATGAGCATGGAGCGTCTTTCCATATCTTTGTGTCCTCTTCAATTTCTTTCATAAGTGATTTACCGTGTTCAGAGTATAGGTCTCGCACCTCTTTGGTTAGATTTATTTCTAGGTATCTTATTGTTTTTGGTAAGTATTTTGGTAAGGTTTTGCTTGTGCTTTGTCTAGCTCTGTTAGGTGTAAGGTGAGGTTGTTTACTTGATATTTTTCCTGCTTCTTGAGGTAGACCTGTATTGCCATAAACATCCCTGTTAGAAGCATATTTGCTACATTCCTGAGGTTTTAGATCCTTATGTTTCATTTTCATTTGTTTCCATTTACTTTTTTTTTTTTCTTTTCTTTCCTGGTTGACACATCTATTGTTTAGGAGCATGCTATATAATCTCCCTCTACTTGTGCTCTTTTCAGATTTTTTTTCTTGTGGTTTTCTTCTAGTTTCATATCATTGTGGTCAAAAAATATGTGTGGTATGATTTCAATCTCCTTTAATTTGTTGAGGTTTGGTTTGTGGGCTAATATACGTGCTATTTTGGAAAACATTTTGTTTGCACTTGAAAATAATGTGTATTCTACTGTTTTAGAATGGAATGTTCTGACTAGATCTGTTAAACCTATTTCTCCCAGAGTGTCATTCAAAGTGATCATTTCCTTGTTCATTTTCTGTTTAGATGATCTATCAATGTAAGTGAGGTGTTAGGATCTCCTGCTGCTATTGTATTATCAATTAGGTTTTTCATGTTTGTTATTAGCTTTTTTTATGAATTTGGGTGCTCCTGTGTCAGGTACATGAATATTTATAATTGTTTGATTTTCTTGTTGGTTTGTTCCCTTTATGGTTACATAGTGTCCTTTAAAAATCTGCCTTGTCTAATATAAGAATTGCTACTCTAACTTTCATCCATTTGCGTGATAGATATTTGCCCATTCTCTCATTTCTTTCACTTTCAACCTGCAGGTGTCTTTAGGTTTAAAATGGCTCTCTTTTAGGCAGCATGCAGATGGGTCTTGGCTTTTGTTTTGTTTGTTTGTTTGTTTTTGTGTTGTTTTGTTTTTTTTATCCACTCTGTCTCCCTATGTCTTTTGATTAGAACATTTAGTCCATTTACATTCAGAGTAATTATTGATAGGCAAATATTTCTTGCTATTTTATTACTTGTTTTGTTGCTGTTTGTGAAAATTTTCTCTGGTCCTTTCACATTTTGCAGATTTTCTTTGGTGATATACTTGGATTTATTTATCTTTATTCTTCGCATATTTATTAGTGGTTTTTGATATGTGGTTACCATTAGGTTTGTATATAACCTCTTATGCATAGAGCAGTCTATATTAAGTTGATGGCTGTTTAAGTTTAAATCCATTCTTTTCTCCTCCCCTCCCCATGTTTCAGTATGTTATTATGTTTTATATCTTTTGTGGGGCATTCCTTGACTGATTTTTAACATAAATATTCTTTTTTCACTGTTTTTGTGTCTTGTATCTCTATACTGTAACTTAGCCTCTCTTTTCTGCTCAAAGAGTCACTTTTAAAATTTCTTTTGGGGCTGGTTTAATGGATGATCCCTTTAGTTTTTTTCATCTGGGAAACTCTTGATCTCCACTATTCCAAATAATTGCCTTGCTGGATGGTGTACTCTTGTAGATTTTTCCCATTCAGCACTTTGAATATAGCATATCACTCACTTCTGGCTTGCAATGTTTCTGCTGAAAATTTTGTGTATAGCCGTATGGGCATTCCCTTGTGTGTAATAGCTTTCTTTACCCTTTCTGTTTTAATTTTTTTTTTCTTTATCACTACTTTTTACCATTTTAATTAGTATGTGCCTTTGTGCTCTTGGTTGAAGTTTTGGGGGGATTTCTGTGCCTCATGAATCTGGATATCTCTTTCCTTCCTCATCTCAGGGACTTTTTCTGCATTATTTCTTCAAATAAATTTTCTGTCCCCCCTTCTCTCTCTTTTCCTTCTGGGATCACTCTAATATGAATGTTATTTCAATTGTTGGAGTCACTGATTTTCCTAAATCTATTCTTGTTTTGCATAATTATTTTTTTCTCTTATTCAGCTTGATTACCTTCCATTATTCTATCTTCTAGGTTACTAATTAATTCTCCTATTCTTCATTCCATCAAGTTGTTTCTTGTTTTATTTATTGAGCTCTTTATTTCCACTATCTTATTTCTTATCTATATATTAAGGACCTCACTTATGTCTTCTACTCTTTTCTCAAGTCCAGTGATTATCTTTATGATCATTGATTTAAATTTTCCATCAGGCATGTTACTTATATCTGTTTTGCTTAGATTTCTTGCTCTGGCCTAGTCCTCTTCTTTCATTTGGGATACTTTTCTCTCTCTCTTCATTTTGTCTGCATCTCTGTGTCTGTTTCTGTATGCTAAGAAAGTCAGCTCTGTTTTCTGCTCTTGAAGGTAGTTAGTTACTTTATGAAGAAGTGGACCTGGAGTGCCCTACAATGTAGTATTCCTTGTTCACCAGATTCTCGTACTTCAGAAGAGTATCCTGTGTGTTGCTTATAAGGTTTCATTTATTTATTAGACAGACAGAGATCACAAGTAGGCAGAGAGGCAGGCAGAGAGAGAGGAGGAAGCAGGCTCCCTGCTGAGCAGAGAGCCAGATGTGGGGCTTGATCCCCGGATCTGGGATCATGGCCTGAGCTGAAGGCAGAGGCTTTAACCCACTGAGCCACCCAGGCACCCCCTGTGTGTTGTTTATAACCTGGCACTGCATGTGAGTCACTTTTCTTTTTAGTGTAGTTTTCTGCATTGATTATGCCTGTTGTGGGCTGTGCTTTCTCTATGTCCTCTTAGTTGGACCCAGACAGGCCCACTAAGGGGAGTGTACATGCTGAGGAACTTGGCATGGGGCAGTAGTTTTAGCAAAATTTGAACTGGGATGCTAGTCTTATGCTGGATTACTTGACCTGCTGAGATGCTGGGGGCTGCATGCTGGGACTGTTGGGGTGCCAAGATGGGTGTGGCTGTGCACAGTGAGGTGCTGTTCTCAGCATGGCAGGTGTGTGCAGTGCAAGGTGGTAGCTGTACACTGGAGACTGGTCAGGGAAAATGCATGGCTTTACCAAAATTTGCCCTGAGACTAGGTCCATGGCTAGCAAGCTTGGAGTCAGTGAGTCCTCAGGAGAATTCATGGGCATGGTGCACTGCTACCAGATTAGGTAGCAAATATCTGTGCAGGCCCACCACCTGCAGGTGGCCCTGTCTTTACGTTGGGGAGTAAGGAAGGAAAATGGCACCTGTCAGCTCCCTCATTTTTGGAGAAGATCCCAACACTCTCTGAAATCAGTATATACAGATCATTTTTTTCCCATTTGTCCCTGGTATTGTGTAAACTGATATTTTTATGTTGCCTAGCTTCATAGGCTGCTGTCTCTTAAGGATGAGGACCCAGCTCTCTGACCCTTTGGCTTACCCAGTGCTGAGTGAGCTGACTTTTAAAGGTAGAGGCTCCAAGTACCACTGGTTTTACAAACTCATGGAATTCAACCCCCTGGTATTTATTTATTTATTTTAATTTTTTATTAACATATAATGTATTATTAGCCCCAGAGGTACAGGTCTGTGAATCACCAGGTTTACACACTTCACAGTACTCACAATAGCACATACCTTCCCCAGTGTCCATAATCCAACCATGCTCTCCCTACCCCCCTCCCCCTGGCAACCCTCAGTTTGTTTTGTGAGATTAAGAGTCTCTTATGGTTTGTCTCCCTCCTGAACCCATCTTGTTTCATTTTTTCCTTCCCTACCCCCAAACTCCCACTTTGCCTCTCAACTTCCTCATATTAGGGAGATCATATGATGATTGCTTTTCTCTGATTGACTTATTGCATTAAGCATAATACCCTCTAGTTCCATTGACGTCATTGCAAATGGAAGATTTCATTTCTTTTGATGGCTGCATAGTATTCCATTATATATATATAAATCTGGTGGTGTCTTTGGGTCTAGAATGAGTTTCTTGTAGACAGCATATTGATGGGTTTTGTTTTTTATCCATTCTGATGCCCCATGTCTTTTGATTGGAGCATTTAGCCCATTTACATTCAGGGTAACTATTGAGAGATATGAATTTAGTGCCATTGTATTGCCTGTAAGGTGACTGTTACTGTGGATTGTCTCTGTTACTTTCTGGTCTACTACTTTAAGGCTCTCTCTTTGCTTAGAGGACTCCTTTCAACATTTTCTGTAGAGCTGGTTTGGTGTTTACAAACTCTTTTAGTTTTTGTTTGTCCTGGAAGCTTTTTACCTCTCCTTCTATTTTCAGTGATAACCTAGCTGATATAGTATTCTTGGCTACATGTTTTTCACATTTAGTGCTCTGAATATATCATGTCAGTTCTTTCTGGCCTGCCAGGGCTCTGTGGATAAATCTGCTACAAACCTAATATTTTTACCATTGTATGTTACAGATTTTGTTCCAGGCTGCTTTCAGGATTTTCTCTTTGTCACTAAGACTTGTAAACTTTACTATTAGATGATGAGGTGTGGACCTATTCTTATTGATTTTGAGGGGGTTCTCTGTGCCTCCTGGATTTTGGTGCTTATTTCCTTCACCATATTATGGAAATTCTCTACAATAATTCACTCCAATATACCTTCTGCTCCCCTCTTTCTTTCTTCTTCTTCTGGAATCCCAATTATTCTAATATTTTTTCATCTTACGATATTACTTACTTTTCAAATTCTCTCCTCATGGTCCAGTAGTTGTTTGTCTCTCTTTTGCTCAGCTTCTTTATTCTCCATCATTTGGTCTTCTAATTCTATCTAATCACTAATTCTCTCTTCTGTCTCATTTATCCTAGCAGTAAGAGCCTCCAGTTTTATTTCACCTCATTAATAGCTTTTTTTATTTTTAAATTTCAGCTTGGTTAGATTTTAGTTCTTTTATTTCTCCAGAAAGGGCTTTTATTCCTCCAGACAGGGTTTCTCTCTGCCTTTTTCTCTCTACACCTTGAGAATAGTCTTTCTGAACTCTAGATATGACATATTACTAATGTCCATATTGATTAGGTCCTTAGCCTTTGGTACTGCCTCTTGTTCTTTTTTTTTTTTTTTTTTGGTGGTGAGTTTTTCCTCTTTGTTATTTTTATGCAGACAAGATTATATGAACAAGAGAATAAAATACTAAAAGGGTGGCAAAGAATCATGGGGAGAAAACCTTGAATTCCATGCTTTTCTTTCCCCTCCTCTGGAATTCTGCTGTTCTCCTAGATCAGTAAGCTTGATCTTGCTGGATTTCTTGCTGATGTTCTGTGGGAGGGGTCTGTTGTAGTGATTCTCGAGGTCTTTGCCCGAGGCAGAATTGTGCTGCCCTCACCAGGGGCCAGGCTAAGTAATCTGCTCAGGTTCACTCTTGGGAGGTTTTGTTCCCCTGAATGCTTTCTGAGAGCTCTGGAGGACAGGAATGAAAATGGTGGCCTCACAATATGTGGCCTGGAGGAGCCAAGAGCTCAGGGCCCCACTCCTCAGTGGGCCTTCAAAGAAAAGTGCTCAATCACTCCCATCTCCCTGGTCTCTGGCCACACCCCGAGCTCACCAGGCCTGTGACTGAGCATTTCTGTCTCTGGTACACAGCCCCATTTGGAGTCTCCAAACCCAGCAGAACCCTGCCACTATTCTAGTGGGGTCTCCCCAGATCTGCCACTTGTGGTGTCCCTGCTCAAAGAGCTGTGATTTCACTGTGCCACAGATCATAGTTTAATACTAGTAATTCTGAGCTGAGAGCTCACTCCTCAGCTCTGGCTCTGTAGCTGGGCTCAACACTCTAAAACCTATGAGCTCTGTTACATTCAGACACCTCCAATCCTTCTGTGACCCCACGGGACCTGAGACCATGCTGTCCCCGCAAGGGCTACACCACTGCTTAGCCTCTGGAGTGATGTCCCTCAGTGGAGCAGACTTCTAAAAGTTTTGATTTTGTGCTCCATTGCTCCACCACTTGCTGGGATCCGGCCCCTCCCCGCCGTGGTCTGTTTTCCTGTCACTTCAGATTCACTTCTCTGCATGTCCTACCTTTCATAAAGTGGTCAATTTTCTATTTCTAGAATTGCTGCTCTTCTTTTCAATCTCCTGTTGGATTTGTAAGTGTTCGGAATAGTTTGGTAACTATCTAGCTGAATTCCTTCTACTTGATGTCATCTCAGCCTGCTATTCCTCCGCCATCTTGACTCCTCCCATCCCCCCCTGGTTTTTAAAGACAAACACTATAGAAATTCATCTTCTCCATGTAAGCTATCTGCTGTGAGGGGCCATTTCTCTGCCCTACCTGCACTCAACAACTACCTCCCTCCTGCAGGCAGAGGGATCAGCCTTTCTGATCTTCCTAACTTTTCAAATGCAGCTTCTCTATAATTAGCTCTTGAGTTTGTCTGCCACTCTTCAGGTCACTTTCTGGTTTGCTAACTTGTATATGGAAATATCTAGTTTGAAACGTGGGACAGGGTGAGCTCAGGGTCCTTCTACTTTACCACTTCCCAAGTTCCCCAGGTGTTTTATGTCTTAATTTTTTTGATAAATACAGCTTATTTTATAGTCAGAAAAAAATGAAGAGTAAATGTATCACTTAACACAGTATTTTTCACAAGTATTAGACAGATGTGTTAATAGAACAATATGTTACTATCTCTAATATGAAAAATGCTCTCAATTTAGTTAGACTCATTAAAACCATGGATTAAAATTGAATAAAGGATAAGAATCAACAAGTTATAGGTGAGAAAATAGAAAAATAATTCAACATATAATAAAATGCACATTAATGATAGAGATATTTTTGGTATATAAAATGAATTGTAAATAGTAAATTATGAAAAACTAGAATGACATAAACTTCCATATATTAGTAATGGAAATTAAATGTACATCACTTTTTAGAATTTGACTAAATTCATCAAGACTTTTTAAGAAATTCTTTCATATTGACCTGATATTTCCACTTTTAGTATTTCATCCTAACAATTTGAAAAGCTAACAGAATTTTACATGGAGACATTTCTCACCATAGTATTTAAATAGCAAAACTAATTCATACATAAATCTATCTCAAGTATTATTTTTGCTTAAATGTGCTTCCCAAATACCTCAAAAATGAATTTTAATATGATTTTTTATATAATGATATTAAAAAAGTTGTTTTAAAGATCATTTAAAATGTTAAGATTCAAAAAATACTCCCAATTATACAACACCATTCACAGAGGAGGAAAATAAAAATGTTATTATTTCTGATTGTAGGATACAAATGAACATATTTTTTCTGTGATTTTCTCAATTGTCTTATTAAGAATATTCATTAAACTGAAAATGTAATATTTTGATAAAATTTAGTGTCTAAAAATATAACAAATCACCTATAAAGATTTCTCTTTAAAATGCATGGAATTTATTCATTCTGAATGAGTACTAAGATATAGACTGCATAATTAGAAATGTAAAATGTTTGCCTTGTGTTGTCAATGTTTAATGAGATCATTGAAAGTAGACATTATTCTTATCAGGAATAACTATGCCTTAGTAGACAAGTCCTCTAAAGAGATATAGAGGAACTATGTATTCATACAACAATGTCATAAGAATTATTAGACCATTACTAACTTCATTAAAACATAATGTTCCTTTGGTGCTATATACCATTTCATGTGAATCTCTAACATTTCTTTTAATCCTACATGGCAAACATTAAGAACACACTTAAATTGAGAAGAAGGATCTCTTTATGTTTGAATCTGGATGTACTTACAATGATATGTTACTAAAACAGATGAAATTTGTAACTACGGTATTTTTAATAAAAAATAACTAGAAAAAAACAGTGAGTTTAAAATGACATTAAATTTAGAATATCAACATTTTCAAAGAGTTCATAATTGAAAATGAGGTATTTTATATTACTATTTTGGTCACTGACTCTTGAAGTTTGTAAACTTTGACACTAACTTGATATAGTAAGATAAGAGATATCAAACAAAATTAAATATGTTTTAGAAGATGTTTTGATTTTGAGATGTATGTTATCAGTGAACTTTCTTGTAAAATAGACACTGTAGTAATAGAAGATACCACCTGTATGAAATGCTGGAGTACTGATGATTGATTGTAGCTTCTGAGAATACATAGTGGATATACTCTTAATGTTAAAAAAATTGAGGATCTTTGAAAAAAATTACACCTGCTTCTATTATTTTGGAAATATATTTTGCTGCATAATACTTAAATCTTCCAACAAGGAAAAAAGGAAAAGTTGAGTTTAAAGTTCTCTTTCTCAGCTAATTCTGTTAATTGCAAAGAAATATTCAGTGTTTCTTTAGAAGAGAACTGGTTTTATCCATAAGCAACACTGTACCTTAGGGTAAAACAAAAAAATAAGATTTACATCCAGAATAGAGGAGGCTGCTAAGCTTTCTGAGTCTAACTAATAATACACTTTAATGACTGCCAGAACTAAACTTTTCATCTACCATCCCCTACAAAAGTTATTTTTGTTTCTAGGGAATAAAAATTCTTGGCCTAAGGATGTTTGGATCAACCAGGAAATCAAAGAACTTAAACAATTCATGGAAGCCAATGAGAATGAAGACACTCTGGTCCAAAACCTATGGGATATAGCAAAGGCAGTCCTAAGGGGGAAATATATAGTCATCCAAGCCTCCCTCCAAAAATCTGAAAAATCCAGAATACACCAGCTCTCTTTACACCTTAAAGAACTGGAGAATCAACAACAAATTAAGCCAACCTCACACACAAGAAGGGAAATAATCAAGATTAGAGCAGATATAAATGAGATAGAAACTAGAGATACAGTAGAACACATCAACAAAACTAGAAAATTGTTTTTTGAAAAAATCAATAAGATCGATAAACCATTGGTCAAACTAATCCAAAAAGAAAAGAGAAAGGACCCAAATTAATAAAATTATGAATGAAAAGAGGGAGATCACAACTAACCCCAAGGAAATAGAAACAATCATCAGAAATTATTATCAACAGTTATATGCCAATAAGTTAAGAAAACTAGATGAGATGGATGCATTCCTGGAAACCTATAAACTTCTAAAACTGAATCAGGAAGAAATTAACAACCTGAAGAGACCAATATCTAGTAATGAGATTGAAGCAGTGACCAAAAACATCTCAAAACACAAGACCCCAGGACCTGACGTATTCCCTGGAGAATTCTACCAAACATTCAAAGAAGAAATAATACCTATTCTTCTGAAGCTGTTTCAAAAAATAAGAAAAAAATCCAGACTCTTTTTATTAAGCCAGCATTACCCTGATTCCCAAACCAGGCAAAGACCCCACCTAAAAGGACATTTTTGGGCCAATATCCCTGATGATACAGATGCCAAGATTCTCAACAAGATCCTAGCTAGTAGGGTCCAACAGTACATTAAAAAGATTATCCACCATGACCAGGTGGGATTTATCCATGAGATGCAAGGGTGGTTCAATATTTGCAAATCAATCAATGTGATATAACAAATCAGTAAGAGAAGAGAAAAGAACCACATGGTCTTCTCAATTGATGCAGAAAAAACATTTGACAAGATACAACATCTGTTTCTGATTAAAATGATTCAAAGTATAGGGATAGAGGGAAAATTCCTCAACTTCATAAAATCTATCTATGAAAAACCCATAGTGAATATAATTTTCAAAGGGGAAAAGCTGACAGCCTTCCCTCTGAGATCAGGAATAAGACAAGGATGTCCACTCTCACCACTGTTATTCAATGTAGTGCTAGATGTCCTAGCAATAGCAATAAGACAACAAAAAGAAATAAAGTGTACTCAAATTGGCAAAGAAGAAGTCAAACTCGCTTCACAGATAACATGATACTTTATATGGAAAACCCAAAAGACTCCACCCCCAAACTACTAGAACTCATACAGCAATTTAGTAATGTGGCAGGATACAAAATCAATCAGTTGCTTTCTTATACACTAACAATGAAAATATAGAAAGGGAAATTAGAGAATTAATTCTATTTACTATAGCACCAAGAACAATAAGATACCTAGGAATAAACCTAACCAAAGAGATAAAGGATCTGTATTCAAGGAACTACAGAACACTCATGAAAGAAATCGAAGAAGACACAAAAAGATGGAAGACCATTCCATGCTCTTGGATCAGAAGAATAAACATTGTTAAAATGTCTATACTGCCTAGAGCAATCTATACTTTTAATGCCATCCCAATAAAAATTCCACAGGTATTTTTCAAAGAGATGGAGCAAATAATCTTAAAATTTATATGGAATTAGAAGAGACCCCGAAGTTCTAACGAAATTTTGAAAAAGAAAAACAAAACTGGCGGCATCACGTTGCCTGATTTCAAGCTTTACTACAAAGCTGTGATCACCAAGACAGCATGGTACTGACATAAAAACAGATACATAGACCAGTGAAACAGAGTAGAGAGCCCAAATATGGACCCTCAACTCTATGGCCAGATAATCTTTGACAAAGCAGGAAAAAATATACAGTGGAAAAAAGATAGTCTCTTCAATAAATGGTGCTGGGAAAATTGGACAACCATATGTAGAAGAATGAAACTTGATCACTGTCTTGCACCATACACAAGATAAACTCGAAATGGATAAAAGACCTCAACATGAGGCAGGAATCTATCAAAATCCTAGAGGAGAACATAGGCAGTAACCTCTTCGACATTGGCCACAGCAACTTCTTTCAAGATATGTCTCCAAAGGCAAGGAAACAAAAGTGAAAATGAACTTTTGGAACTTCATGAAGATCAAAAGCTTCTACACAGCAAAGGAAACAGTCAACAAAACAAAGAGGCAACCCATGGAATGGGAGAAAATATTCACAAAAGATACTGCAAATCAGACAAAGGGCTGATATCCAAGATCCATAAAGAACTCCTCAAACTTAAAACACATAAAACAGATAATCACATCAAAAAATGGTCAGAAAACATGAACAGACACTTCTCCACAGAAGACATACAGATGGCTAACAGACCACGATGCAGGACTGGATCCCAGAACCCTGAGTTCATGACCTGAGCCGAAGCCAGAGGCTTAACCCACCGAGCCACCCAGGAGCCCCCCTCATGGTATATCTTAAAACCTTTAACATTCATATCAATAAATGTAGGGGGACTTTAGTATAATTATTGTTTAGTCTTGAATCTTTAACTCAATATAAAAAAGTTGCTTTTTAACTAGTGTATTTATACCATCTATACTTAAGATAATTATTACAATGGTCATATTTAAGTCTACCACCTTGAAAGGCATTTTTTTTTCACTTTCACTTTTTTTTTCTTTTTGGTTCTTTTTCTGCCTGCTTTTAAGTTAATTGATATTTGTTTTTATGATCTCACTTTTTCTCCACTATGACTTATTAGGTACACCTTTTTTTCAAATGTTTTTCACGTTGCTCTAGGGTTAACAACATAAATTTTATCACCATCCAGCTATAAATCATTATAGTGCTTTCTATTCAGTGCAAGAATGTCACAGTAATGTGCTTCTGACTGCTCTCCCCAAACTGTGCTAGCATTGCCATACATTAAAATATAGTTTATAAATTACTCAGAACATTATTATTTCTAAATTTTAATTCTTTTAAATAAGAAATATCCATTTAGTATATTTAAATTTTACTAAATTTTAATTCTTTTAAGTAATAAAAAACAAGAAATATCCATTTTAAAGGTGTATTTCCATTTACTCTTTTAGAACCTATTCATTTCTTTGTGTATATCTAAGTTTATGCCTGGTATCATATTCTCCAACAGAAGAAATTCCTTTATTATTTCAGATCTCCAGAGAATGAATATTCTCAGTTATTTTATTTTTATTTTTATTTTTAAGATTTTATTTATTTATTTGTCAGAGAGAGGGATCACACGCAGGGGGACCATCAGGCAGAGGAAGAAGCAGGCTCCCCACTGAGCCAGAAGCCAGATGTGGGACTAGCTCCCAGGTCCTGGGATCACACATGACCTAAGCCAAAAGCAGATGGTCAACTGACTGAGCCACCCAGGCATCCCTATTACCAATTATCTTAAGCATTATTATATTTCTATCTTATTTTGAGAGATATTCTCACTACATACATAATTCTGGGTTTTCAGATTTTGTTTTCAGTACTGTAGTGGTGCTGCATTATAGTCTCCTGGTTTACATGGTTTATGATCCAAAGAATACTGTGATTTTGATCTGTTTCTCAGTATATGAGTCTTTCTCTAGCTGCTTTCAAACATGTCATATTTGCTTCGAACCTCCTTGAATGTGATGTATATAGGCTTTTATTGTTTTTTTAAGTTCATTTTCCTTGGGTTTCTCTGAAATTATTGGACAGTGATTTGATATTTTTTTCATTATTTTTTTTGAAACTTCCCAACCAATATCGCTTTTCTTCTGTGACTCTCTCTCTTACCTCTGGTATTTCAAATATGGCAGGTCATTTTGCATTGGCAAATGGAGTGCTTAAAAAACAAACAAACAACCAACCCAAAAAACAAACAACTTGGGGTGCCTGAGTGGCTTACTCAGTTAAGCATCTGCCTTCAGCTCAGGTCATGAAACCAGGGTTTGGGGATCAAGCCCTGCATTGGGCTCCTTGCTTAGCAGGGAGCCTGGCTCTCCCTGTCCCTCTCCTGCCACTCCCTCTTCTTGAGGTCTCTCTCTCTCTGTCAAATAAATAACTTCTTTTTTTTTTTTAAAGATTTTATCTATTTATTTATTTGACAGAGAGAGATCACAAGTAGGCAGAGAGGCAGGCAGAAAGAAGAAGGGAAGCAGGCTCTCCATTGAGCAGAGAGGTCCGATGTGGGGCTCAATCCCAGGACCCTGAGACCATGACCTGAGCCGAAGGCAGAGGCTTTAACCCACTGAGCCACCCAGGCGCCCTTTTTAAAAATTTAAAATTTAAAAAAGAAACTCATTTTGGGGGTGTCTGGGAGGCTCAGGAGGTTAAGGTGACTGTTTATTTGGCTCAGGTCATGATCTCAGGGTGTGAGATTAAGCCCAGCATCAGGCTCCTAGCTGGAAATGGAACCGGTGTAAGAGTTTTTCTCTCCCTCTGCCCCTCCCAACCCTCTCTAAAACAAACAAACAAACAAAAACAACTCTTCATTTGTGTGTGTGTTTCAGTTTGGATATTTTCTATTGTCCTATTTTTAAGTTAACTTACTTTTCTCAGCTGTTTTATGTCTACTGATACACCCATAAAAATAATTTCTTAATCTATGATAATGCATTTTTATTTCCAGCATTTCTATTAGATAATCAGTTCTCTGACAGGTTTAAGGAGAGTGGCTTTTCAGCTTGTTCAGCATTTTCTTGTGGAGATGACAGTGATGACCTTCAAACACTCTACATGCCAGACTGAAAGCATGTCCTTTTGCTGCTTTTTAATGCTTACTTGACAGCTTGTTAGGGGAAAGCAGGAGGATGCTGGGTGGGCCTGGTCCTTCCACAGGTTTTGTTGGGTCTTACCTGTCTACTCCTTAAAGGTGAGACTTCTTCATTTCTTCCCAATGTCTGGTGTTTTTGGCTTTTTTTTTTTTAAGAGTTTCCTGTTTCTCCCTTGCTAGCAAGAGACCTTGAATGGTATTGGCATAGGTACCGAGTCACTAGTGCTTCCTGTTCTTTCCTTAGGTGCAGAGCAATTTATCTTTACTGCACTAATCAACCAGGGTTCTTTACCTGGGTCCCAGGTGTGACAACACTATGGCTTCTCCTCTGGATTCAGAATTTAATTGCTGTGTATGAGGGAAGGGATCAGGGGGAAGGGGAGGTGCTTCATGCCTTTCCTGGAAGGGTTGCTGATCCTGGAAGGGCTGCCACACAGAAGGCGACATCATCTAGTCTTCAGGTATGTCCCCTGTCTTTCTTATGAGCATGAACAGAGACCCATGGGAAAGAGACAGTGAGTGACACGAATTTCCCTATATCTGTGCTTTGCAGAGTCTCTTTCTTGCCATGCCAACAATCAGTCTTAGCAACCCATTCCAAATTTAGCTGATTTATTCTCACCCCTATATATGGCAGCAACTCCTTATCCTGGTGCTTTGCCTCACATTTTCCAATCTGCACATCTCACCTTCCATGTGGGGACCCATCTTTCCTGGGATCTCAGGCTCTTTGGTCATTGCCCTGCAACCTCATTTCTCCGACAGCTTCAAAATAACTTATCATTTTGTAGGTTTTCCAACTTTTTGTCATTGTTGGTATTGTAGTGATGCTTTTTCCAGATTCCTAGGCAGAAATAGAATCAGAGGCTATTGTTTTTAGAATCTAAGTTTTTCCACCAGAATTGCAAAATATGTTCAGTAATCTCTCTGTGACTTATTAATTCCCACCATATAATGAGTGTGGTGATGTATTATAGGTGTTTACCTGCATGTCAAATTTTTGAAAAAAAAAAAAGATATAGTGTAACTTACATAAATGCCTAAAGTGTGCTGTGAGGCTAAAAAAGAGCAATCTATGATACAAAGTAATAAGGTGAAGAATATCATAAAGTCCTAAATAATTGTTATAGGCAGAAGAACAAATAAAATATGTCCTCAAGAGAACAAACCATTTTCTCAGGAAAGGAACACAGAGGTTTGAAGGAAAGTTACTCTCCTGAGTCCTCCTAAAAGAGGCGAATTGTGATATAGTAGGCAACACCCAAAACAGCATCCCGAAAATAAATATGCATTTTATGTGCATGTGTGATTCTTACATGTTCCTCTATGAAAGCTGAAGTCATAATGCCAAACCCCAATTCAGTAAAACTAGCACATCAAGGACAAAAAACAAAAACAAAAAACTTTCAAAAAATTCTAGGTAGATATTTCTCTTTCTTGATTTTTGAATAAAGTTCAGACTATATTCAGGAATCAAGGATGAATGGACTAGTTGCTGTTCAAGCAACAGTCAGTGGATGTTAGTTTTAAAATGAGATTTTAGTTAATGTGAAGGAGGAGGATGTGTTCCATGAACATATACATACCTTAATTATCAAGAGCTAGGACCAGAATGCAGAGTACTCTACCATGGCATATCGAAAAAGAAATATACATTTACATAGGCTCTTGTGAAATAAAGCACACTAAGTAGTTCTGAAGTCTACATGTAGGCTTGGAAAATCCTCAAACAATTTGGCGCATCATTGCAATCCCCTGTACAATAGGAAAATCAGTCATAATGACCTCATGGTTAGCAGCTGTGGAGAGGAATAACTCAAGTACAGAAAAGAAGATCACTTCATTGACAATGCTGATTATATTATTAATGGAATATCACTATGTGTTATCAAAACATAAGTTTTAACTATTCTCATGACTCAGACCAAAATGTGAGGATTTTCTCATGTGGAAGAAACAAGAAGGTATGCTGTTACATTTTTGAGTATTTGGGGACAGCCTACCAATAAGAATCCTGGTGTGTGCCCAAGTTTAAGGCCAGTAAGACCACGTATAATTCTGTATCTCATTGCTTTTTGTTCATTTCCATTTCTTGAACTTTGCATTTAGATCATCTTTCTTCAGCAGGAACATCCTTTTGTGTTTCTCTTAGGACAAGTCTGTGGGTCACAGTTTTCTGAGCGTTTGTGTGTCTGAACTTCTTTCATCTTCATTCTGGAAACATATTTGTGATGGGTTTGGATTCTAGGTGGACAATTGTGTTTTTCTACTTCCACTGCCTTCCCTTTGTTTTCTTTCAAATGGAGATGCCAGTCTCATTTCTGTCCCTTTGGAGGTGATTGGTCTTTCCTCTCCCTGTATCTGTCTCTGTCTCTCTGTCTCTGTCTCTTTCCCTCTATGTCTCCCTCTCTCTCCTCTTTATTTTCCACCAGCAAATTTATTTTTGTTGATTGTGCTTGGGGTGGTTGTACTGGCCTTCTGGAAGCTGTAGCTCAGTATCTTCCATTGGCTGCAAAAAGTTACCAGCACTGATTTTTTTTAACATATTACATCTACCTCAATTTCCCACATCTCTCCTTTTGAGACTCTAAATACATACATTTTGTTCCTTTAACCCAAAGCTTCTATAGTTCTTATCATCCATAATGTTTTGGTTTTGGTTTTGTCTTTGTTTTAAAGGAGGCCCCGTGCCCCACATGGGACCCATTCTGGGGCTTGAACTCATGACCTTGAGATCAAGACCTGAGCTGAGATGAAGACTCAGATGTTCAAATGACTGAGCCACCTAGAAGCCCCTACAATGTTTTAAATTTCAGTTTCTTCTATGATTTCTGTTTAGGTCCTAGTTTAGATTCTAATTTTCTTCCAAATCCTTCAATATTGTCTGTAGTATTTCTTACCACAAACAAGCACAATTTATCTCTCTCATATTATCCCTTGGTAGATACTTCCTATTGTGCTGCACAGGGACCATTATCACAGCTCTCCAGTGACATTTGTTTCCATTACCTCTATCCAGGATATATTTGAACAAATGGTCATTATTATCAAAAAAGCCTTTTCTGGGGTGCCTGAGTGGCTCAGTGGGTTAAAGCCTCTGCCTTCGGCTCAGGTCATGATCCCAGGGTCCTGGGATTGAGCCCCACATTGGGCTCTCTGCTCAGCGGGGAGCCTGCTTTCCTTCCTCCCTCTCTGCCTGCTTCCTCCCTCTCTGCCTGCTTCCGATCTCTGTCTGTCAAATAAATAAATAAAATCTTTAAAAAAAAAAAAAGCATTTTCTGCTTCCCTTGTGGTCTGCTGCCACTTAATTTCCTGCATTATTCTCTTCAGCAGTGATACCTGAGTTTGTGTCCTTATTAATCTCATCTTTTCACCTCAGTTTTACATTCAATTATATACAGTGCTCACCAAATATTTCTGTGGAAACTTTTAACCATCCATTGGTTTTCTGAAACTCATTCTCTAGTTGATTCATTAAGGAGGATACTTACATACTTTCTAAGTTCTCACGTGTCTATAATTCTGTTCCCTTTATTTTTGAAAGACCATTTAATTGGATATTAAATCCGTGGTTTGTATTTTTCCTTCTTTGAATATCTTAAACATGGACATCTACTAGTTTCAGGTATAAAGTAGTATTGTAGAAAATCTGATGAATAGGGAACCCTTTCAGTTATAAGAAATATTGTCGTTTTGCTTGCATGCAGAGATTTTTTTTCTTCTATATGAATTCCAATAGTTTTATTAGAAATACCTCAATTTTGGGGCACCTGGGTGGCTCAGTGGGTTAAAGCCTCTGTCTTTGGCTCAGGTCATGATCCCGGGGTCCTGGGATTGAGTCCCGCATCTGGCTCTCTGCTTAGTGGAGAGATAGCTTCCCCCTCTCTCTGCCTGCCTCTCTGTCTACTTGTGATCTCTCTCTCTATCAAACAAATAAATAAAGTCTTTTTAAAAATGCCTCAATTTTAACCATTTTGGTCAATTTTACCAATACAGAATATATTCTTTTTTAGTTTTCTATACAACACATCATTTTGAATTGTTATGTATAATTACAATGAAATTCCTTATAGAAAATAAGATGAACCTCGGGATGCCTGGGTGGCTCAGCTGGTTAAGCCGCTGCCTTCGGCTCAGGTGATGATCCCATGGTCCTGGGATCAAGTCCCACATTGGACTCCTTGCTCATCGGGGAGCCTACTTCTCTCTCTGCCTCTGTCTGCCACTCTGCCTCCTTGTGTTATCCCTCTCTCTCTCTCTGACAAATAAATAAATAAAATATTAAAAAAAAAGAAAATAAGATGAACCTGAATAACTTTCCTGTCTCACTGCTGCAGGTTTTAATTTTTTTCCCAACTTTATTGAGCAATAATTGACAAATGCAATTGTATAATGTGTACAACATGATGCCGTGAAATACACATACATTGTGAAAAGATGAACAAGAACAAAGTAACATATCCACCACCACACAGTTAACTATTTTGTATGTGTGGTAAGAAGGCTTAACACCTCCTCTTTGGGACGTGTGTGTCTATATTACTACTTATTAACTATAATCATCATGTTGTGCATCACATCCTCAGAATTCATTCTTATAACTGAATGTTTGCATCTTAGACTACATTATCCCATTTTACCCTCCCTCAGCCCCTGGCAACAACCATTCTAGTTTCCGTTTCTGTGGAATTAGCTTTTTCTCCTCTCCTTTTCTCCCTCCCTCTCTCTCTCTCTCTTTTTTTTTTTTTTTTTTTAGATCTCACATGATCATACAGCATTTGTCTTACTCTGTTTGGCTTATTTCTTTTAGTATAATATACACAAGAGTCTATCATGTGATTAGCAAAATGTTCTTTTCTTCCTTTTTTATATTAAAATACAATTACATCACAATAATTATATATATATTTATATATACAATTTGTATATAAATATGATGTAATAATATAGATATATTTTATATTAATACAAATGTATGACTTAAATATAGTATATGTTTTACAAATAATATAAATATAATAATAATATATAAATAATATGTCTAAAGTTAAATATCTATCAAAATATATATCTTTATCTATTCATTTGTTGAAGGGCACTTAGGTTGTTTCCATATCTTGCTTATTGTGAGTAATGCTCCAATGAAAAAAGCAGTGCAGATATCTCTCTGCACTAATTTATTTTCCTTCAGGTATACCTAAGGGTGGGGATTCTTTCTTTACCTTGCAGTACACAAGACCTTGATCAAAACAGTGTGGAGTTTCCTCAAAAAGTTAAAAATAGAGCTACTCTATGGCCCAGCAGTTGTACTGCTGGTTATTTGCCCAAATGATATAGATGTAGTGAGAAGAAGGGCTACATGCACCCCAATGTTCATAGCAGCAATGTCCATAATAACCAAACTGTGGAAAGAGCTGATACGCACTTCAGCAGATGAATGGATAAAGAAGATGTAGTTCATATATACAATGGAATATTAAGCCTCCATCAGAAAGGATGAATACCCAGCTTTTGTATCAACATGGACAGGATTGGAGGAGATTATGCTGAGTGAAATAAGTCAAGCAGAGAAAGACAATTATCATAGGGTTTCAATCATATGTGGAACATAAGGAATAACACAGAAGACATTAAGGGAAGGAAGGGAAAACTGAAGGGGGAGGAATACAGAGGGGGAGAAGAACTGTGAGAGGATGGATTCCAAGAAACAACCTCAGATTTTCAGCGAGGAGAGGGGTAGGAAAATGGGTTAGACCAGTGATGGGTGTTAAGGAGGGCATGTGTTGTAATGAGCACTGAGTGTTATACACAAATAATGAATCAATGAACGCTACATCAAAACCTAAAAAAACAAACAAACAAACAAACAAAAAAAACCCAAAAAACAAAGAATCCCAGAATATAATAGAAATCCACAGATCAGAAACTCTGGGACTGAAGGAGAAATATTTGCTTATTGATGGGGGAGGGAATAAGAATAAGAAGGGGTATATCTCTGCAAGTATGGGAGAGATGATTCATCACTTGTTGTTTCCTGCCTTGTTAATTTTTGCCATTCTAACCGGTGTAAGGTGGTATCTCAATGTGGTTTTAATTTGAATTTCCCTGATGGCTAATGATGATGGACACTTTTTCATGCATTTGTTAGCCATTTGTATGTCTTCTTCGGAGAAGTGTCTGCTCATGTCCCCTGCTCATTTTTTGACTTGATTATTTGTTTTTTTGGGTGTTGAGTTTGAGAAGCTCTTTATAGGTCTTGGATACCAGCCTTTTATCTGCAATGTCATTTGCAAATATCTTCTCCCATTTCGTGGGTTGCCTCTTAGTTTTGTTGACTGTTTTCCTTGCTGTGTAGAAATTTTTATCATGAGGAAGTCTCAAAAGTTCATTTTTGCTTTTGTTTCCCAGGCTGTTGGAGATGTGTCATTAAATAAATTGCTTGTGGCCAATGTTAAAGAGGTTACTGCCTATGTCCTGGGAAATTTCTACTCAGGATAAAACTTTACATTTCTCAGAATATTTCTGAGATCCTGAAGGCCTCAGTTGACTCCCCCTACTCAGACTTTGCTCCTGTTCTCTGCTATATAATAAAATATGGAAAACTTGAAAGCTTGCCTAAGGTTCAACTGGTATAGATCTACCTGTTGACTGTTGAATACTTCAGTTAAAGTGTGAGACCTTCCTTATGAGGGTAAAGTAATTATCTTATATCTCCAAGACCCTTTACCTTAAAATCTGGTATTTTTAGAAAAATCTTGTTATATACTTTTGTTGAAGATGTTTTCTAGATATTTTGTTTTATTTATTTATTTGCTTATTATTTATTTATTCATTCATTCTTTCTTTCTTTCCTTCTTTACTTTTTTTTTTGCTATCCCACTTCATTTATTAGTCTGGGGAAAGGATTGGATAAATCTAGTCTCATGGCAATGTCATCACCTTGCCCACATTATTAAGAACTATGGTTAATGTCTGTGTATGATAACTTCAATATAGGTCCTTCTATGTGTCTGTTTTTATTTTTCATTGCTTATGCTGGTTCTATTACTGTGATCCTAACTACATGTTTGTCTGATTATTTTTGGTTCTGCACATGGCATTATCTTTTCAAAATTCTATTTATAGAAATATTATGAAGTCTAAGTTCTTTTTTTTATTCTCTTGTTCTTTTTTGTTGGGTGTTTTGTTTGTTCAAGTTCTGCTGCTCTAGTCTCAATTTAAGTATTAGTCAACTTTTGGGAGCCTGGGTGGCTCAGTTGGTTAAGTGGCTGCCTTCGGCTCAGGTCATGATCCCAGCGTCCTGGGATCGAGTCCCGCATCGGGCTCCTTGCTCGGCAGGGAGCCTGCTTCTCCCTCTGCCTCTGCCTGGCACTCTGTCTGCCTGTGCTCACTCACTGTCTCTCTCTCTCTCTCTGACAAATAAATGAATAAAATCTTTAAAAAAAATATTAGTCAACTTTTAAATTATACTCTTGTTCTTTTTTGTTGGGTGTTTTGTAAGATTTTTTTTTTTTTTTTAACATAGAGTATTTTCATTTGCTTCCGCCTGATGCCTTGATAGTAGCAGTTTGAGACTAACTTAACAATTTCATTTGGGGATTTAAAATAATTCGTAATTGAACTATAGCCCCCATGACAATGTATTTACTCCTGGTAACATTTCTTCTATAGCACACTTCTTTAAGATCACAACTCAAAGTGGGAAGTGTTCACCGGGATTCCCTTTACATAGGCCTGGACTCTAATTTTTATTCTCTGAGCCCCATGGGGCTATCAAACTAATCCCTTCTCTCTGTGCCCTTCCCCCAGCCTCAGCCAAATGTAAAGGTGCTCTAGCTAAGGAACTGACCTTCATGAGCCCCTCCACTCTTCACTCCATAACTTCCTCATCCACATTCATATTTATTCATCTCTACATATTTACCTCTTTGAAAATATTTTGAACAGGTTTTTTTTTTTTTTTTTTTTTTGTCTTGTTTTGTTTTGTTTTTAGTTTCTTCAGTGGAAGAGTCATGTTATTGCCAGCAAGGCAAATATTCCCTGTAGAGGCTCCAACTACTTTTATGACTTTAAATATGCCCCTTACCTTTAAAAATGAAACAGTATGGGTGATATACTTCAGTACTTGGCAGTCATGCTTTCTTTTTAACCTGGAATATGTAAGCAAACTTGCGCTTCTGGTTACCCCGCCCCCCCCCCCTTTTATTTTAGAGAGGGTGGGGACAGGAATGAGCAGAGGGAAAGAGAGAATCTTAAGTAGGCTCCATACACAGCATGGAGTCCGATGCAGGACTCATCTCAGAACCCTGAGAACATAGCCTGAGCTGAAATCAAGAGTCAGCCACTTAGCCAACTGAGCCATCCAGGTACCCCTTTGATTGTTGTTTTGACAGAATTAACCCTAAGGAGTTTCCTTCTGGGTATTACAGAATTTGTCATATTTGGAGAGGCAGTCAGATATTCAGATCCCTTTACGCACACAATAAGGAATCAGTTGGGGGTATTCCAGAGGCCTGTGTAGAGGGGTAGCTAGAGCTACAGCCTCTGACTAATTCATCCTGAGCTAGGGAACTTCTGGAAAAGATGGCAATCCTCATGGAGCCCTATTTCCAATAACCTATTGACTAAATATCTGAAACAAATTGTCTTATTTTCTTTTTCCTCTCCACCTCACAAATGTATTTATATGAAAAATCATTAATAACATATTTAATAAAACGTATTTCCTTTGTGATCCAGCTATTTCTAGAAATCTGATTGTCCAATTAATTTAAAGGGTTTCCACAGGATGTGCAGAATGATGTGAATTTAGAAGCTATAATCTCAAGCTTATCTTTTATATTCAGCCATTCTAGAACAAGGATATCATTAATAACTTAGAATGTGTATATATGATTGCTTCATCATGACACTTCTGAAGATTACAAGTCAGTCATTTTAAAGAATTTTTCATGTTTTCCATTTCTCTTGTGTTCTCATGATTTCACTCACTATTGGAATTTGACAAGAATATTACATATGAGATACTAAGATTATGCATTACATTCTATCTGAAAACATAGAACTTTGATTTGTCTAATAATTGGTAACATTAATTTAATTGAAAGCTAAAATATGTGGTTGAAATACTAAAAAAATCGAAAGCCTGAAAGATAAGCCCAGCTTTTGGGGTTATATTTCCTCCAGAAAAATCTGGTAGTTTTAGTGTTGTCTGTTGACTTCTGCTTGCAGTAGAGGTGCTAAGAAGCTGACAGGCCAAGCGAAAATATTAACCCACTCATGGGGCTAATGAGACAAAAGGTATTCCCAACAAGAAAGGAGAGGCACCCAGTAATTATCATCCACTATTAAGTTGGGCTACAAAATGGTAAGGATTATTTGAAACACACTTCTCCTCACAGGATCTGAAACCAACCTCTAGGCAAACCAATATCTGATTTAATTAATTTGGTTGTACTCATGACATACTTATGTACTTCAAAAATTGAAAAACTTCTCTTGTATAAATGATTAGAAAACATTGCTAGCTTGACAAATTTATTGGATAAAATGTTAAAGTAAGTTATTTGTGTACCTATACACCAACAAAAAGTAGTATACCATTAAAAAAAATTCTTCTCTTGATGAATGTTCAATAATGTAAAGAAGTCAGTTTCCCCAGAATGAATTAAATTGATTTAAATTGACAAACTATTCTACTTTCTACTTTCATATGGAAATAAGATGTGAAAGAGTAGCCAAGACATGTCATTCCCTATAAACATTGGTTTTCACTTCTCTTGTGTAAATAGCTAGGCATGTGAGCTGGGTTATGTAACACGTGTGTTTCATTTTCTAAGAAACTGCCAAACTTTGTTCCAAAACAGCTGCAAAATTTTGCAATACCATTCACAATGCCTAAAAATCGCTCCACATCAATGCCAAAGCTCAGTACATTCAGTTTTTTTTAATCCATTTAATATATGAGTAGTGATATTTCACTGTTTTTTTTGTTATTTGGTATATATCTATCTATCTATCTATCTATACATATATATACACATACATATCACATATGTACATATATCTCTATGATATGTATATATATTGCTGTTTTGATATATATAATCACTGTGGTTTTAATGTGCATTTCCTTAGTGGCAGGAAACTACTTTCAAAAGCACTTCCAAAGAACCCAATGGAAACATGTTTAACACAGCAAAATGACTGAGGACATGCAGCTGGCAGTGACTACTGACTAATTTTCATTGGAAATCTAAGATTTTTTAAAATGATATAGATCTAGAATGGAAAAATTGTATGAAAACATTATAATATTTAATAGTATAAAAACATTATATTTATTTAAAATTGGAAGACAAGAATGATAGAAGATAAATGTTTGTGAGCTTATTAATTTATGAGAGAGTAACATGAGAGCCAAAGAACATTATTTAAAGATGCTTAAACAACACATGAAGCTCCACATACACCAAAAGGAATAATAAATAAAATTTTAAAAAGCAAACCACATAAAGGAAAAAGTACAACAAATATTATAAAATACACATAAACATCAGACAACACAGCATCCATTTCAAAAAGCAGAGACTAGTAAAAGAAAAAAAACATAACAATAGAAATCTGTAAGACAGATCTTACCTACATGTCCATATGTCATATATGCATGTGTACATATGACAATTTTATCCCAATAACAATGAATGCATGTTTTTAAAAAGAGTGCTGCAACATTTTCATAGAACATAAGAATTTCGGGTAGATAATTTTCATGCAGAAATCCTTATTAAATTATATGGGTCATAATTAATCTACCTCATTTTCAGTAACTGTTATTTTCTTATTAAAACAAACTATATGGATTAGAAAAAAAATCCCATGCAATAACACATTAGAGTAATAACAAAAATCAGGTAAAATTTCACATATATTTGAATATTTTATAACTTTATTAATCAACACTAAGTTCTAAATGGATATAAAATTCAAATTTTCAGATTTTCTTAAAACGGCAACAATAACATCTTAGAAACTAGAACCTATGGATAAAAAATAAAGCACCTGGAGCTTAGATATTTATTTAAATACCAATGAAATAGTAGAAATAAATAAATAAAGGCCAAATTAAAAAAGCATGGAGAGAGGCACATGGGTGGTTCAGTCAGATATCATTTGGACTTTTGATTTCAGCTCAGGTCATGATCTCAGGGTCATGAGAGGGAGCCAACCTCTGGCTCCCCTCTGAGCACATCGAGTCTCCTTAAGACTTTTTCACTGCTTCTCCCTCTGCCCTCCCCTCCCCACTCACGTGCACACTTTCTCTCTCAATTAAATTTTTTTTTTTAAAAGGAGAGAGAAGCAAAAGAGAAAAGTGAAATGAATAAGGGAGGAGATAATAAGGGCAAAAAGGGAAAAATCTAAAAGCAATGAAGAAGAGAAGGATGGCAGAATGATAAAAAATTTTATGATGCCAGTAGATGTTCTAATGATGTCCCAAAGAAGAAAAAAGAAAAACTAAGTTTTTTTCCACAAAAAGCGTATAACATTGATGTGATCTGTATGTGGTCAGAAGTTATTTCCTGTGTGCTGAGAATTCCACCTACTGCTGTTATCTTGAAAATGGAGAAAGGAGGGCACAAGCTAAAGAATGTGGGAATGTCTGTCCTCTGGTGACAGACCATTGCTAATACCTTGATTTTAACCCAGTGAGACCCGTTTTTGGACTTCTCACCTACATAAATTAAATAATAGTGTTTTAAGGTTGTTGAATTTACAGTAACTTGTTATTTGTTCACAGGAAAGTAATGCAAATATCTACAAAGAAAATATAGCTACTATCATACTTAAATGTGGCATATGGCGCTCCTGGGTGGCTCAGTGGATTAAAGCCTCTGCCTTCGGCTCAGGTCATGATCCCAGGGTCCTGGGATCTAGCTCCTCATCGGGCTCTCTGCTCAGTAGGGAGCCTGCTTCCCCCCTTTTTCTGAATGTCTCTCTGCCTACTTGTGTTCTCTCTCTGTCTTTCAAACAAAGAAATAAATAAAAATATTTTAAAAATGCTTTAATAAAATAAATATGCCACTTGGAACATGCAGTTGCTAAGATTGGGAACAATGTCAGGATGTTCTCATCACTTTATTATATATTTTGAAGGTGACTTACAAAATTCAGTTAGACAAGAAAAGTAAATAGAAGCACCCTTATTTGAAATAAAAAGTAAAACTGTCTCCATTCAGAGACAACATGGTGTCTATGTAGAAAATTCTGAGAAATTTACCAAAAAAAAGAGAGAAAAGAAAAGAAACAGCCAATGTGCTTTTTATACTAATATCCAATTATTAGAAATAAAAATTTTGAAATAATATCATTTACAAAATGAAAGGCAAACTACTAGTTTGTATTTGCAATATGTAAGTATGACGGAGGACTTCTCTTTAGAATAGATTAACTTTTACAATTTAATAACAAAAAACAAATAAATTTTAATTATTTAATTGTTGACTTTAGGATTAAAGCTTTTATTTTACTTTTTATTTTATATTACTTTTAATTTTTTTTTTTTTGAAAGAGAGAAAGAGAGAGAGTTGTGGAGGAGGGGAAGAGAGAATGGGAGAGAATCTTAACCAAGCAGCATGCCAAGTGTGGAGCTCAACACAGGGCACACTCTCATAACACTCATAACCCTGATATCATGTCTGGACCCAAAATCTAGAGTTGGATGCCTTACTAACTGAGCCACCCAGATGCACTAGGATAAAACTTTTGATAAATACTGCATACAGTGAGATATATGAATTCCAATAGAACATGATTAAAGGACATTGTAAATGAAAATGACATTAAGGCACCATCACAGACCTCTAAGACTGACTGAAATTAAGGCTGGAATCCATGTATTGGAAAGGATTTAGAACAAATAGATCCCCTATACTTTGTTGATGAAAATATAAAATTGCACAACCAATTTGAAAACCAATTTTATAAAATTAAACATAAACTTGCCCAGTGACCCAGTTATTCTACTTGTTACTTCTGAGACAAATGAAAACTTACACTTTCAAAACCCCGATTTATTGACAATAACCACGTGGTTAAAACAATCAAGTGATCCCTCAGTAGATGAACAGATAAACATGTTGTGTTACCATCATACAATGGAATACTTCTCAGCCTTAAAACAGGAAATGACATGGATGAATCTCAGTGACATTAGGCTAAGAAAAAGGAACCAGACAGAAAGCAATGGTTGTTTCTCCTTGGTTCAAGGGTTAGAATGCAGAGCTGGGGCTCACTCCAAATAGTGTGATGTATTACTAATGTATCTCCTTCCCACCCCACCCCTACATGACAGCTCATCATAACTTGAATAGTGTGTTTCCAGATTTTGTTTCTTGGTCATTGACAAATTCCTTTTTGCCATTTAAGATGACATTGACAATTTCTGGGGATTAGTGCATTAGGTCATAGGCATCTTTGGACGCTGTTTTTTTTATTCCATTTGTATGAAATTTAAGAACAGGCAAAACCTAATCTGTAGTGATAGAGAATACTCAGTGCTTGGAGCTGGTGGTGGGGAGAGTGACTGGAAATTGGCATGAGGCAGTTCTCTGGTATGATGGAAATGTTCTGTGTCTGGTCATTACATGGAGGATGATGATCATCACACAAGGAATTATATTTGTCAAAGTGTATCAAAGTGGACAGTGCACTTGATAGCTTAATAAATTTAGTTTAAAATAAAATCATAAGAAAAAATCAGTAGCATTTATATACAGAAACAATGAATAGTTTGATGATATAAAGGAGAAGAAAGCATCTTTTTATTATGATAACAAAAGTTAAAAATACCCAGGAAGGCAGCATAATAAGAAATGTGCAAAATATCGATGGAGGAATTTTTAAATATCCCTGAAGGACACAAAAGTAGGATTGAGCAAATGACAAAATGTATCTTTTTTTTTTTTTTTGATGGGATGATTCAAATTTTAATGTCATTTCTCTTTTTGTGAATCCATACATTTTATGTGATTGCATAGAAAATGAACAATTTTTCTAAAGTTAGATCAATTTATTGTGAAGATGATAAAGCTAAATAAACTCACTGAGTATATGTAGGAGAATTTCAAAAAGGAAAATAAGACAAAACAAAATTACAGAAAAATTCTGATGTTTATGTAGTAGGTTTGTTGTAATTTTTGTAATATCACAATTCTGAAAGTCTTTTGTATGTATTATAAGATACAGTAAATGAGTAAACTTATTGATCGTTCTTGTAATCAGTGTTTTCACTATGGGTGAAGAGAAAACACACAGAAAAGGAAAATATGAGCAAGAATCCAATAGTTTGAATTTGAGGTTGTCAGTACGAACGCATGACTTCTGAAAATATTTTTTAGTCCCATCCACCAGAAGTGCTTAGAAGCAATGATGGCCAATTAGTGCTGAGAACAACCAGAGATTACATTGTAAATATGTTTCCATATAAAAGGAATTGAGATTCCTTGGAGAAATGCCTGATTATGGGTTTCAGGCAGAAAAATAATAAGGCAAGCATGAAACATTTTGTTTTTTTCAGAAAGCAAGAATGAGGATTTTTTTTCCCACAGATACAGAATACAGCCAGCGAATAAATGTAGAAAAATGGAGTGAATCAGAAAAATAATTATTTCTCCACATCCTATTTAATAATTGATTCAGGCAATTGCAATTACTGAATAAACCTCTGAAAGAAATGAACAGGAGAATTTATGAAGACAAATATGGTCAATGCCAGTAATGAAAAGGGAATAGCACAACATACTGTAGATGTAAAGGGAATTAGAGAGTATTATCAGCAAGTTCAGGCAAATAAAATTCAGGTGAAATATATAGCTTGTAGAAAAACAATTTACTAAAACCAAAAGAAATAAAATCTAAGTAACATATTAATTAAATAAACTGACTCCTAATTAGAAATTAGAAAACTCCAAGCTTAAGTGACTCCTGTGATAAAGTCCAGTAAGTATTTAATGAAGAATAATGTTAAGATTTTACTGATTCTTCCAGAGAATAGCAAAAATGGAAGTACTTCTGATTAATTTAGAGAGTCCAGGATGACTTTGATGGACAACCCTGACAAGGATATCATGAGAACAATATATGAGAGCGTAATCTCATTCATAAACATAGAAGCATATATCTTTAAAAGTTAACACAGTAAGTCCAAGGATATATAGTCAAAGAGAAAATTCATCTTATTCAAGAAACATAAGCTTAATTTAACACTTGTCATTTTATTAATGTAATTTGATGCATGAACATAAAGGGAAATATTATAAATATGCCAATGGATATGGAAATCCCTTTATTTAATTAAGTAGTCTTCCCTCTAGACCAAAAGTTCTGGGCATTAGTGAGACATAGAAATAGGCATCTCTGGGAATCTTGAAAGCTTTGTCCAATCATACACAGACCCAATGGCCCAGTAATTTTACCATTAAGTATAAAAGCAATGGAAAAATATGCATGTATGTTAAACAATAATAAAAGCAGGATTATATGTTCTGGCCTCAAACTTAAGTCAACCCTAAATTCTATCAGCAGCCAAATGCAGAAATCATCCTGAGGTAAAATTTAGAAGCTAAATAAAGAGACTATCTCCCCTTTAGGTGAACCAAGACCAGTGGGGTATGGGTCAGGTAGTTCCCCTCCCATTTTCACATGCCATGGAACATTTTGAAGCTTACTTCATCCTCCAACCTTTTCATTGCAACGTGCACTCACTGTGAAACAATAGCCAGTGAATTAACATTCCACATTGTATTGCTTTGTCTTCCTTCCCTCTCTTCCTTTTTGCTGATCCTTCATACCATACGTAGACTGTCAACTTCCATATAAAGTGCTGACATCTTAACCCTTATTTCATATTCTTGGCCTAGAACCTAGGCCAAGATATATATTTTCAAATTTACAACAAAGTTCTACTTGTGTAGATTAATTCCACCACCCTCTGCCCCATGGTGCAGTTGAGTTCAGGTGACTCCACATCCTCAACAACACTTATTATTGCCAGTCATTTTGATTTTAGCCATTTTGTGGTCCTACAATGGTAACTAATTATAATTTTAATTTGTATTTCTATGATAACTAACAACATTGAACACCTTGTCATAGAGTTTTAATATAGTTATCGGTTATTAAAAAAAGTCATTCATCATTTGTGAAAAGCTCACTCAAGTGGTTAGGCCATTTTTTAATGGCTTGTATTTCTGTTACTGACCTTTTTTAAAAACTGAAATATAGTTGACACACAATGTTACATAAGTTTCGAGTGTACACATCACATAATGATATGACAATTCTAAATCACACTATGCTCACCATATTGTTTTCTTTTATATATGTAAGTTATGAGTCCTTACCAGAAAGGTATGTTGTAGCCATCATATCCCACTCTATGACTTGGCTTTCACCATCTTGATGTCATGTCACAGAAGTTCCTAAAAATTTAACATTAACTTAAAATTAAAATTAAAATCTGTTTGTCTTTTCTTAATGTTGGCCAGTGCTTGTTGTGTCCTGGTTAAGACTTTTCCCAACTCAAAGTCATGAGCATGGTCTATGTTTTCTTTTAAAAACCTCAAAGTTTGGGATGCCTGGGTAGCTCAGCTGGTTAAGCGGCTGCCTTCGGCTCAGGTCATGATCCCGGCGTCCTGGGATCGAGTCCTACATCGGGCACCTTGCTCGGCGGGGAGCCTGCTTCTCCCTCTGCCTCTGCCTCTGCCTGCCTCTCTGTCTGCCTGTGCTTGCTCTCTCTCTCTCTCTATAACAAATAAATAAAAATTAAAAAAAATATTTAAAAACCTCAAAGTTTTACCATTGCCTATATAGGATCCATTGGAAATTGATTTTTGTGTACAGTGTGACAGTGGGGTCAAGATTTATTTTTTTCCCCTTATGTGGATACAGTGGAGCCTCTGTCTATTACAAAGATTAGTTTTTCATTACTTCCCTGCAGGTATCATTGTCAGAAGCTTAAGTTCACCAAACAGGATAAATTGAATGGAGACCCATCTAAGGGCTTCATAATCAAGCTACTGAAAAGTCATACCCCTGAAATAAATAATACATTATATGGTAACTAAAAAATATATAGAAAAAACAAATGACATATAGGGAGAAATGATACAAATGACCAATTACTTCTTGTAAGAAACAATGGAGACTAGAAGACAGGAAAACATTATCTTGAAAATATTGAAAGATAAACAGAACTGCCAATCCAGAACTCTATAGTCTGTGAAATATCCTTTAAGAATGAAGGTGAATTAAACATATTTTCGGATAAGTGCACTTGTCATCAGTTGATCACAGAACTTCCCAGGAAGATTACTTAGGCTGAGACAAAATGATGTCGAATAATAACTTACATCCTCAGAACAAAAGAGAGAGCATCAGAAATGGTAAATGTGTGGGTAAATGTAAAAGGTTATATATCTCTTAAGTTCTTTGCCATCCCTGCAGCTGTTACATAAGGTACCTGTTGCATCAATAATACTGGTCATAATAAATGGATCTACATAAATTCAAGGTTTTTGCATTTTACAGGAAATGGTACAATATTAACTCTAAACTGAAAAGGTAAGAATATATACTATGATACCTGGAGTGACCACTTCCAAGTATATAAAGGGTTATGCTTAAAAAGCCAAGATACGAATTAATGGAATTTTAAAATAACCACATATTATAAAATATGCCCAAGACTTTTGTGGCCAAATTATGCTGGGAAAAAAAAAATTAAAGATCTATGGATGCTGAGAGGTATACAATGTCCTACAGATTGTGAGGCTAAATGTATTGAAGGCATCAATTATCTGAAAAATTGAATTGTAGACTTAATCCATCTTCAATCAAATTCCCCAACAGAGCACTTTATGAGAATTAACAAGCTTATTCTAAAATTTACATGGAAATGAAGAGACCAAGAGGAGTTTAGACACACTTGATGAAAAAGAATAAAGCAGAGAGCCTTGCTCAATCAGCTATTGGGAGTGAAAATAGAACTAATATGATTAACTCAGAATGATTTTAGTGCAGAGAGAGACAGAGAGACAGAAGAGACAGAACACCAAGTCCACAAACAGCTCCCTGAAACTGGTGAATGGCAGAGGTGCCCTATAGTACCATATGCAAAGAATGGTCATTTCAGTCAGTGTTGGTTGGTTGGATGATAGACTTCTGAGGTATTTAAAGGAAAAAGAAAGGGGGGGGGAGCTCCTATCCATACACAACTATCAGCTTCAGGGGATTACACACTTATTTACTTAAGTCAAAATTATAATGGTTATAGGACATAATATATTCTCGGGTCATTAAGACTTCAGAGTACGTCTGAGATCCTTAATAAGAAACATTTTAGTGTCAAGAAAATTGTCATTTAAAAGCACAATGAGAAACAAGTAAAAACAATCTAATGGCCAAAAATTTTAAAGTCGTAGGAAAAAACGCCCTCAGAGCAACAGAAACTTCCTTATGTTTCAGAGGAGAAGGTTAATTGGCACCTGCCACCTGGAATACAGTTTGGCGGCATCTGTGAGCGTTGACTACAAAGACCTCCGTATTTCATGCTTGGATAAACGTCCTCAAAGAGTCCACTTATGTGTGCTTCAGCTTTATGCACAGGGTGCCACGGCAGTTAAAAAGAAGAGAAAAAAATAAAAAAAATGTCTGTCAAAAAGTGAATTGACAAATACCTTATACTCTGCAGTGGTAGTTCTGTGCAAATGAGCAAGGAAGAAAAGAACACATGGAAAATGACTCAAGTTGAGGGTTTCAAAGAGCAAGGAAGCGCATACAGTTGATAAATTGAGGGACTGTCACAAAGTTCAGGCAGGCGGTTCCCCAGGCTGAGGTGTGGCTGTGCGTGGAAAGTTACGGAGTGGGGATTTCTAGGATGGAGGTTGTTTTAGAGTACTCATTGCGTAATGGTTTCTAATTAGGTGTGACTATATGTTATCTGCCGTTCGTGGATGCAACGTATATTACACTCAAGCATGTAGGCGACATACATGTTACTGTAAGCCTCCTGGTTCCACATGGATCACCTGCCCCCCACTCAGCTCAGGACCGTCGCAGGCATATCATCGTTACAAGGCACAAATTCTAGGCATGAACTCACGGGAAAGACGCATCACCTCAGCATGAAAACCCGCTCACTTCCCTTCACCTGCCAAACCAAATGAAGCTGCAAGATGTCACAGGATGTTAAATGGAGAAAAAAAATTGCAAAGACAAACTATTCACAGAGTTTACATTCCTTCTCAAATTGTGGTCTTCTCACCACACACTCATACCGATGCTACTGTTTTTACTACAAGCTAAGGGCTGTGAATATTTTTCCCGCTCTGACAGTGGGAAGGAAAAAGAAACCCTGTGTGTCTCTGCCCTGTAGAGGCCATTCCTGGGGTAACAAACACTTAGTAGAAGCTATTTTTTAGACTGTCTTGGAAGATAATAAATATATCTTTACAATTACCTATAGTGATGATAACAACCACACTGCAATATAATGATAATGATGATGAGATCTGGCATGTGCTGAACCTTGGGACCTACTCTTTTTTTTTTTTTTAATTTTATTTATTTATTTGACAGACAGAGCGAGAGAGCACATGCAGGGGAGCAGCAGAGGGAGAAACAGGCTCCTCATGGAGGAAGGAGCCTGATGCAAGATTCCATCCCAGGACGCTGGGATCATGACCTGAGCTGAAGGCAGATGCTTAACCATCTGAGCCACCCAGGCACCCACGTGACCTACCTCTTGACCTGCATCAAAATATTCACTATGGGAGATCAGGAATTTTATTTCTTCTATGATATAGGTAAGCCCATTAAATGCAGACTGGGAAAGCAGAGGTGAGATTCTGCTGAAGCAGAGGGGGAAAGCCCAAGAAACAGAGTCAGTGCCTTCCACAGCTCAGCCTTAAGCGAGGTTTTGTCTGCTCTACTCATGGATGCAAGTGATTATGTGTATGTGTGCATCCACACACTGGCAAAGCGTATACACACATGCAAATACATGACACTATGACATGTATTATGTACCCAATCTTCAAAATGCTGTACAAAAGTATTTTCAAGATAGTTAAGTTTTCATATCAAGAATCATGTATTTAATTTGCTTTGGCATTGATTGATTTTGAATGATGAAATTATGTTCAGGTTATGTCAATTTGGGAGTGCCTTTATTCTGATACAAGTAATTTGCATTTTCAGTTATTTACAAAATATCAGTTCATTTTTTAGAATGTTTCTGGAAGATATCTATCTATCTATCTATCTATCTATCTATCTATCTATCTCCTGGGCATATAACAAAACAACTTCTACTATAGAGATTTTAGAAGATGAAGAACAAGTTCTTCTTCTTCTTTGTCCTCTCTTCATAAACCAGAGTCATTGTTGTGTGCATAAATAAATAAAATGTGTAATTAATTAAATTCATTTTCACTGAAGCATAGATTTCAGGCTGACTTTGGGTGCAATTAAAGAAGAGAGAGTGACCAGCCCTCTCTCTGTCAATGTAGTGTTACATAAGATTATGGCAACATTTTATGCTAACCCTTAGAGAAACATGGCCTACTCTGATTAAATGCTTCTAAATATCTCAATATTTCCATGAAAAAATAACATAATTTTTATCACTAAAAGTGTATTCTTCTGAGTTTACCTGGTTATACACTGTCAATAATTTCCTTGATAAATAAAGTTGTTTCCTTTATATAATGTTTTTACATCAAATATAAAAATACATAGTTTTTCCTAGATCTGTGATGAATATAACAAAGCTAATTTTTACATTACTGTGTCATGTGCTAGGTGAATGCTTAGCATTTTCTAACAGAATATGTTACTTGGCTGGAATTTTATTTTGACTTTAGGCAACTTTACTTTTCTTGATATGGAAGTAAGATTATTTTAAAAGTGTATAACAATTCTTTCTCACAAAATTTTGGGGAGGTAGTTCTACTGTATCTTAGAACCCCAGGAAAAAACACACGTGCATGTCTCTGCACACCTCACCGGAGCGGGGAGATGACATGCTGACCTCTGACAACTGGGATGGGGGTTTCAAGGAGTGAGAGATGCCCTTGCAGAGGGCGCAGCTGCCACCGTCATTCACATGCAGACACACCATAGCTTCTAAACCTCATACACAGGCACAGTTCATTTCCTCTGGACCCCATCTATTCAGTACTCAATTTAAATAATTTAAATAATTTTCTTGCATGATATTACTCCTCTCAGGAAAATTTGTGATTAAAAATAAAGGGCAGGGGCGTCTGGATGGCTGGGTTGTTTAAGTGTCTGCCTTCAGCTCAGATCATGATCTCAGCATCCTGGAACGAAGTCCCGTGTCAGGCTTTCTGTTTAGCGGGAAGCCTGCTTCTTCTTCCTCTCTTCCCCTCGCCCTGCTCATGTGCTCCCTCTTGCTCTCTCTAAAATAAGTCTTAAAAAGAAAAAAAAAAAAAAGCTACAATTTAGAGAAAAGAGAAGATGTAATTTTGTGGAAAGACATGAGGCTTTAATATCAACTCTTATAATATTTAGTTTCCTGGTATGGGTGCAAGCTGTGATAATCCACTTCAGCATAAATGCTTCAAGAAAAGAGAAGATAGGACAATGAAGTCTTGATGACATCCCTTGACCTTCTGTCTCTCAAAGTTCCACTCTTCTGGGGTTGCAGCAGTCATCAAGCAACCCACTGACACTGTCCCCATGGAGATCCCTTTGCCCTCCTCCTATGTGAGAGCACCTGTTTACTGGTCTTCTATCTGCCCTTCCTCCATCTACCCTCTCATTTTGTGTATGGAGGGATGCCTGACAGAAACTGCCACCAATGGCTAAGAAGTGCAGCCAGCCAGAGCCACACTGTGGAGAAGACCCTGGAAGTCTATAGCTCAGCTTCTCCCTCCCATTCTGATCTCCTGCTAGATTTCTTATTGGCTAAATTTAGTGAGAAACCAGGATAGCCAAGAGCCCCAGTGCTATTGTCCATACAAGTCATCTTTCCAGAGTGAAAAGCAGAGTGAGAAGGGTGACTTGTGACTGGGTCTGGGCATATTTCCCACAGGCGCCAGCCATCTTGCTTCTAGAATCCATGTGAAGTTCCTTCAGCCACTGAATCATTTGGAGATGATGTCCATTCAGCCATCTCCCCCTCTGAAAATCTAAATTGTTAGCCACTGTCTGTGCATTTCATGTAAGTTTTTGGGGGATGGGTTTTTATAAAACACATTTGCTATAGGTCACTAATTTAATTACAAATCTTGTGTCCTACTTCCTTGGGCAGCCCCTGGCTCGATGTAGTTCTTTAAATGTTTTTGTCTTTACCTTCTTTGGCATCTGGTTGCCACAATGTCCTATTATTCAGGGCTATTGGAAAGAGAAGTGCGAAAAGGCATCTCAGAAACTCAGGCCCCAGAGATAATTCTTCCTTGCGTTATTTGGCAGCAACCCAACATTCACTCCACAGCCTGGGTCAGCCCCTCTTGGCAGTATAGCAACTTCCTCCGCTTCTAGTAGTAGTATTGGTTTGAGCAGCTTGATGGTCAGGGGTAGACTAGTGTCCTTTTCCAAAATCATGACTGCATTCCCAGTTGGAAGCATCTCTCATTTGGTCATCAGTATGTCATTATCACAAGGTTGAAGAGACACATTCTACACATATTTTTAACTATTTTTCCTTGATTTATTATTTCAATTGATGCAGAAAAAACATTTGACAAGATTCAACATCCATTCATGATAGACACTCCCAACAAAATGGAGTTAGAGAGAGCATATCTCAACATAATTAAGGCCATAAATGAAAAACTCACAGTTAACATCATCCTCAATGGGGAAAAACTGAGGATTTTTTTCTAAGATCAAAAACAAGACAGGAATGTCTTTTATCCAACGTAATACTAGAAGTCCTAGCCACAACAATCAAGCTAAAAAGAAATAAGAGACACTAGGAGTGCCTTGGTGGCTCAGTGGGTTAAGCCTCTGCCTTTGGCTCAGGTCATGATCTCAGGGTCCTGGGATCGAGCCCCACATCAGGCTCTCTGCTCAGCATGGGACCTGCTTCCCCCCATCTCTCTCTGCCTGGCTTTCTGCCTACTTGTGATCCCTCTCTGTCAAATTAAAAAAAAAGAAAGAAAGAAAAGAAACAAACAAACAAACCGAAAAACAAAAAACAAATAAGAGACACCATAGTGGTAAAGAAGTTAAATTGTCACTATTTACAGATGACATGATACTATACATAGAAAATCCTAATGATTTCACCACAAAACTGCTAGAAGTAATAAACAAATTCAGTAAATTGAGAAGATACAAAATAAATACTCAGAAATCACTAGCTCATCTAGACACTAACAATGAAATTGCAGAAAAAGAAATTTAAAAACAACATTTAAAAGTGCACCAAACATAATAAAATGCCTAGGAATAAACTTAACTGTTTAAGTTAAAATAAATTAAATTGGCACATAATAAAATAAAATAAATTATTTCTTAATAAAATATTGAAATAAATTAAAAATGGCACAAATAAATGGAAATGTATTCCATGTGCATTGATTGGAAGAGTTAATATTGTCAAAATGTCCATATTTACCCAAAGCAATCTACAGATTCAATGCAATCCATATCAAAAACCAACAGCTTTTTTTTTTTCTTTTGTCAAAACTAGAACAAATAACTCTAAAATTTGCATGAATCCACAGAAGATCCCAAATAGCCAAAGCAATCATGGGAAAGAAAAACAAAGCCGGAGGTATTGCAATTTTATATTTCAATATATGCTACAAAGCTGTAATATTCAAGACTACAGTACTGGCACAGAAATAAACATGCATTTCAATAGAACAAGATAGAGACTCCAGAAGGAAACCCACATGTCAATTAAACTATGACTAAGGGGGCAAGAATATACAGTGAGAAAAGGCAGTCTCTTCAACAAATGGGGCTGGAAAAACTGGACAACTACAAGCAAAACGAATGAAACCGGATCATTTCCTTACAGCATACCAAAAAATTCAAAATGGATGGAAGACCTAAATGTGAGACCTGAAACCATACAACTCCTAGAAGAGAATGCAGGCAGTAATTTCCCTGACATCAGCCAGAGCAACATTTCTCTAGATAGGTCTCCTAAGGCAAGGGAAGCAAAAGCGAAAATAAACTATAGAGGCTACATCAAAATAAAAAGCTTCTGCACAGCAAAGGAAACCATCAATGAAGCCAAAAGACAACATGGGCAAAGATATTTGCAAATGATATATATGATCAGGGGCTAATATCCAAAATAAATAAAGAACTCATAAACTCAACACTCAAAAAAATAAATGATCCAATTAAAATCCTTTAGGCTGGAGATTATGCTGAGTGAAATAAGTCAAGCAGAGTCAAGTATCATATGGTTTCACTTACTTGTGGAGCATGAGGAATAACACAGAGGACAATGGGGGAAGGAGAGGAAAAGTGAGTTGGGGGAAATCAGAGGGGGAGATGAACCATGAGAGACTGTGGACTCTGAGAAACAAACTGAGGGTTTCGGAGGGGATGGGGTGGGTGAGCCTGGTGGTAGGTATTATTGAGGGCATGTATTGCATGGGGCACTGGGTATGGTGCATAAACAATGAATCTTGGAACACTGAAAAAATAAAATAAAATTTTAAAAAGAAATTAAATAAAAATAAAAATTTAAAATTAAAAAAAAATTCTTTAGGCAGAAGACCCAAAAAGACATTTTTCCAAAGAAGGCATACAGACAACCAAAAAACACATGAAAAGATGCCCAACATCACTAATAATTAGGAAAATAAAAATAAAAACTACAGGGGGACCTGGGTGGCTCAGTGGGTTAAGCCTCTGCCTTCAGCTCAGGTCATGATCTCAGAGTCCTGGGATCGAGCCCCGCATCAGGCTCTCTGCTCAGCGGGGAGCCTGCTTCTCCCTCTCTCTCTGCCTGACTCTCTGTCTACTTGTGATCTCTCTATGTCAAATAAATAAATAAAATCTTTAAAAAAAGAAAAGAACAGAAAAACTACATTGAGATATTACCTCATACCTCTTAAAATGGGTAAAATCAAGAAGATAAGGAACAGCAAGTATTGAGGATGTAGAGAAAAAGGAACCCTTTTGCACTGTTGGTGAGAATGCAATTTGATGCAGCCACTATAGAAAAAAGTATGGAGGTTCCTCAAAAAACTAAAAATAGAAATACTATGGCATGATGCAATAATTTCACTGTTAGGTGTTTGCCCAGGGAAAATAAAAACACTAAGTTGGAAAGATACATGAACTTCTATGTTTATTGCAGCATTATTTGCAATAGCCAAGATATGGAAGTAGCCTACGTGTCCATCAATAGATGCACAGATGAGAAAAATGTGTTATAGATACAAAATGGGATATTACACAGCCATAGAAAAGAAGGATGAGTGACCCCTGGGTGGCTCAGTGGGTTAAAGCCTCTGCCTTCAGCTCAGGTCATGATCCCAGGGTCCTGGGATCGAGCCCCGCATCGGGCTCTCTGCTCAGCAAGGAGCCTGCTTCCTCCTCTCTCTCTGCCTGCCTCTCCGCCTACTTGTGATCTCTGTCGTCAAATAAATAAATAAAATCTTTAAAAGAAAAAAAAAAAAGAAGGATGAGATCCTGCCGTTAAAACAACATGGATGGATCTAGAGGGTATTGCGCTGATTGAAATACGTTAGTCTGAGAAAGATAAATACCATCTGATTTCATTTATAAACGCAATCCATTTGATCTTACCCAAAAGGCTAAGAAGTGATATGAATGCAATCCAAAAAAATGAATAAATAAACAAAAAGCAGAATCAGAACTATAGATATTGAGGACGAATTAATGGTTGCTGGTAGGGGGAGGCAGCTGGGCAAAATGGGTGAGAGAGAGGGAGATAAAGCCCTCTAGTTACAGAATGAGTCACAGGAATAAAAAGCAGAGCATAAGGAATATAGTCAGTGATATTGGAATGGCCATGGAAAGGGACAGATGGTAGCCCTACTTGTGTGAGCACAGCATAATGCATAAACTTACAAAATCATGGAGTTTTGCACCCGAATATAATGTAACATTGAATGTCAGCTTTACTCTAATAAGTGTGTGTGTGTGTGTGTGTGTGTGTGTGTGTGTGTGTGTAGTCATGTAGTCATTTAAACAGGGACACTTCTGGGACTAAAGGAGTTAGCATTTTGTCAGACAGCAGGCATACATTGGGACTGTCCAGGCAAACCAGGACATGTGGTCAACCAGATCTGGTTGGAGAAAGAGGTTGATGGCATCAGAAGTCCACATGCATAATTACTAATTTTCCATTTGGCATTCCCTTATCCCACCCTCTTTTTTTTTTTTTTTTTTGGTGGAGGGAAGTGCAAAGAGAAACACGCCAATATTTCTCCCTTTACAAGGGATATTCTGACATAGCTTTTGGGCACATCATCAATGCTGTTGAGCTGAACTTCAACTGGTTTTTCTCTAGTTTATCTTAGGTTTAAGAGTCAAATTTTATCACAGCTGCCTTTTGCAACAGCCAAAGGAGCAAGTTACTGGTGGTGTGCATCTGCCTCACATCCTGTGATTGGAATTTGATGGTGTCAGTAATCTCTGTGATCCTAGGAATGTGGTGCTGTTTTTGGTTTGCAGTCTGACATGGGATGAGATGAGGCAACAAGAGAATATTTCAGGGGATGCCACTTGGTATCACAGTATGAGACAGATGTCTTCCCATCGTATGTTCTGAAGCTCCGGAGAGGGCTCCCCGGACCACTGTGAGATGCCTTGGCCAAAACTCCATCTATACTTAGGCCTCCTATGAGCATCGGCATCCGCTTTGTGCCACAACAGCACTTCAAGTCCAAGGGATTAGAGTGTCAAATCAAAGACAGTATGGGAATGTTTTATTTTGGTTAATAGTGAGAGAGGGGGAAAAAAAAGGAAAGAGAGAGATACTTGATAGCTATTCTTTGGAAGCTGTCCAGGCCCTTGTATGTCTTATTTAACATCAAGAATTTCACAGAACACACACATTAGATGATGTCATTGGGATAGAAAGACACAAAAACAAACTTAAAGCAGAAACAAAACATGGCTTTATAGTGTCAAAGCACAGACAAACAGATAAATAAACAAATAAATACCTGTGAAGCTACAATATTTACCAAAGTCTTCAATTTGGATAACAAGTATTACTGCAAGGTTGCAAGATTCAAGGGGAGATTTAACATTGCTCCATCATCCCTGATAAAAGGCATCCACGTGGCAAACACTGAATTCATTTTGTATGTTTCTGACAGCTCCCCTTCTGAAGCAAAGTCCTATCCTGATGTTCCCCAAAATTATTCATTGCAAGTCTCAATCCTAATATAATTTTGATGTTTAATTTTTTCCAAGATTTTATTTACTTATTTATTTATTTGACAGACAAGAGATCACAAGTAGGCAGAGAGGCAGACAGAGACAGAGAGAGGGGGAAGCAGGCTCCCTGCTGAGTAGGGAGCCTGATGCAGGGCCCGACCCCAGGACCCTGGGATCATGACCTGAGCCAAAGGCAGAGGTTTTAACCCACTGAGCCACCCAGGTGCCCCTTGATGTTTAATTTTATGTATGAAGTTTTTTAGGCCATCATGCCCAACTCTTTCTGTGAAAATATCTTTTATATGAGAATATTTAAATCACTTGGCCTTGAGTAACTAACTTTCATAATGTGGGTGGACACCATCCAATCAGTTGAAGGCCTGTATAGCACAAAGACTTATTCCCACTGCCTCCACTCCTGCTGAAGAAGAAGGAATACTGCCAAAGACTGCCTCTGGACCTGAACACCAAGTCTTCTCCAGTTTGCTGGCCTGTTCTATAGATTTTGGATGTGTACTTCCATAATCATGGGAGCCAGTTTCTTAAAATTCTCTCTCTCTCTCTTTACATGCATATACAATGCATACATACACACACATCTTGATGGTTCTGTTTCTCTGAAGAATCCCGGCCAATTCATCAATCCTCTCCTAACACCCCCTTACTAAGACACCCCATGGTTCTTCAATGTGCATGGTCTCCCTTGTTGCAGCTAACAGTAACACCCCACATCATCAGTTGCAGGTGTTCCGTGTCATCTTTGGGCTCAGGGACTTAATTGCAGTTATCCTTGTCAGTGGTCCAAGGTCTCTTTGGCTAAAGTTTGAGGGAAGACTCTGGAAAAATACTTTTGATTTGTTGTAGCATTCACTTATTTTCTGGGAATTCTGATCACTGGAGATCCTTGTGAGTCAAATGACCCTTATTTCCAGAGCTCTTTATTACCACTGAGACTAGAATATCTAATTCCACCACAGCATTCTCACCACAGTTTCCTCTCTCTGAGCCATAAATGACAGAAAAATTTCAAGAACACTGGGCACTGCTTACCAAATTATTTTGCATCAATGAAGAGAGTGTCTTGGGGGCTCTCCTGGGGAGCATGATTAGAGGCTGAGTGGCCTGTCTATATGCATTCCTTTCAAGAAATGCCTCCTAAAACTTTGACTCTTCCTACACTGTATCAAAAATGTTTCAGCTTCTCAGCCTTACTTATTTTATATAAGCCTTGTATCCAGTCTTCATTTATACAACCAGTAGAAAGTAAGTGCCTCTATCAGGGGCTTCAGTCAACCCATTAAATCATAGGTGAATGTTCTCATTTTAACTAATCCAGCCTCATCTGGGCTTACATTGGCTTCACACTCTCATAATCCATTATCATATATATCCTATATGCTGCTGTCTACACAGAATCTTGAAGGTACATTTTTCACTGTAGAAGCCCTTGTACTTTCCTCCCTGGGTTATGATGGAATGTAAATCTCACTATGGGCCTCAAGGCAATGGAGGATGGTGGGTCTACATTTTCTGGAGTTTTCCTTACGTGAGTGCTTCAAGAAATATAATTGGAAATCATTGTGCAGAGTGGTGTTTCTCTCTCAGACTCTTATGTGTCTGTTTAAATGTTCCAATCTCTGATATAAGGGTACAATGAGTGCTGGATGTTATTCTGCTGTAAAAAGACCCTTTACACTGGGCATTTAGCTTGGTCCTCAGCTGTATCTGCCTTGGAAATGTAAAGGATAAAGGCTTCCATGGATATGAGAGTTTTCCAATGTTTCCTGTGTGTTATCAATTGGAGGATGAGCAATTTTAAATTTCTTTAGTCCTTGGGTACTAGAGTCATTGTGAAGTCATCTGATGCCTCAGCATCATAATTGTTTTGGGTGCTAGAGTGACTAATTCCCTCAGGGGCTTGATCTCCCAAAGTCAGTCTCCCATGAATCATCTCAAGCATGATTCTACTGAAGGCCATGGACCACTCGTGTCCTGTGCCTACCAACCTAGGCATTTAGGTTGCATTTCTCAACTCAAATTGCATGCATTTCTCAAATGTGCAAACCACACAGCCATAGAGTGTTCTAAGGGGTATGTGTCCTCACAATCACTCCTACTAATGATTACCAAACCAGTCAGTGTCCTGACAGGATAACAGATGGCATGCTCAACTTGGATGATTGTGAAAGAACAAGGCAACTATTTATAAAATGGAAATTAGAGTGTAGGGAAAGCATAAGAGATTGTAGCATCCAGGAATAGTTAAAACTAAGGCATCATCACCATCCAAGTCTGGAATAAAGGAAGTTACCAGAAGAGAGACAGAAAGACAGAGAAAGAGGAAGAAGTGTATTTGGAGGCCTTCTTGACAGAAACAGACCTTTGGCCAAAGAATCCAGTCCACATTGATCCATCATGGATGGAAATAGAAGAATGGAAACCTGGATCTCATTCTTGTCCCTCCCTTCTGCTTGTGATTTCCTATGCCTGGATCGAACCAAAAGTCAGGGCTGAAGGTTTCTGTGGATATTGTGGACACCACTCCACTTCTGGGTCCCAAGCTGGTAGGACAAGGGGAATGGAGCTAAAGGAATAGCTGGGAATGACCCAGCTACTTAGTAACTATGTGCCACCTTCTTTCCTGTGTATGTTTGTCACATATTCTTATTCTCTCAAAATAAAAGGAATTTTTCAGTGGGTTCTTATAGCTGATACATTTACTAAAGATTTTCTTTCCAAGGAGCTTGGATGCAGAGAGAAAGAGAGAAATATGGCAGGTAGTGGAAGACATAAATTTCAGGCATAAAGTGCCTGAGGAGAGCATCTCAACACTTATGGCACTCATATCTGACTGTGTCTCTCCTTGCACCAAGTCTGTCCTCTTCTTCCATCTTCTTAAATTTCTGTTTATATTGATTTCACTGGTGTTATTACTGATGAACATTTGTGACTCATGCACGGATCACATGTAAACCAATCTTTCTTTTACTTTCATGTGATTTTCTTTTTATCTCTTATACCCTCATGCATGTCCTTCTTACTGTCCAGAACCATTTCCCCAAGCCATTTCACCTCGTTAATTCCTGACCACTCTTAATACTCAGATGTTCTGGGGTACCTGAGTGGCTCAGTCAGGTAAGTGTCAACTCTTGATTTCAGCTCAGATCATGATCTCAGAGCCTTGAGATGGAGTCTTACCTTGGGCTCTATGCTTAGTGGAGAGTCTGCTTGAGGATTCCCTCCCCCTCCCTGTGCCTCTCCCCTCTTCTCCCCCACTTCTCTCCTGAACACACACACACTCCCGTTCTCTCCCTCTCCCACTTTCAAAAAAAAAAAAAAAAGAAAGAAAGAAAAAGAAAACAAGGCTCAGCTCTTCTGTGACACAATCCCTCAACACCTCCAACTGCGCTAAGTAGAGCCTCAAGCTCACCATCTGGGCAGTGCTTGTGCAACCATCAGCAGTATAAACTACCACCTGTGATTTTGCCACAGGACATAGCTTGTCACCACACATTTTTAACCTGTCTTTCTGGTCACTTGGTTATTATCTTGTGGTAAGTCACAGTTGTGTCTTTTTATCACAGCCTGACAGAACAGATTCTCAATAAATTTTATCAAATTTTATGTTTATTATGCATCATTCAAAACATCCTCTGTGGGGACACCTGGGTGGCTCAGTTGGTTAAGCGTCTGCCTTCAATTCAGGTCATGATCCCAAGGTTCTGGGATCCAATCCCACATCAGAATCCTTACTCAGCAGGGAGCCTGCTTCTCTCTCTGCCTACTACTCTCCCTGCTTGTGTTCTCTCTATATGACAAATAAATAATAAAATCTTTAAAAAAATCCTGTGTGGTTTTGACTGTCATACTTTATTTCTGGATCCAGCAACTAGGGTCAAAATGACATGTGAATCCTGATAGAGCATAGGTGGGCTGACAAGTGAGAAACATTCAGGAGTCAAGTGAATGAGTCCAACCCAACTCTCAGTCTTTTTGCCCAGAAACACTTTAAGTGCTTGGAGATATTATATATATATATATATGTATATATGTATACATATATATGCATATATGTATATATGTATATATGTACATATGTATACACACATATATATGTACATGTATATATGTATATTTGTATATATATGTATATATGTATACATGTATATATGTATATATGTGCATGTATTTATGTATGTGTGTGT
>RCUC01156815.1:0-28230 GCA_003697995.1 Taxidea taxus jeffersonii
CTCTCTCTCTCTCTCTCTGTCAAATAAGCAAATAAAGTCTTAAAAAAAAAAAAAAAGAATGTACTCTCTGTAAGGGGAGCTGCATGGAGGCAGTAGTCACATCTGTGTCATTTGCCATCATACCCCAAGTGCATAGCACAGTGTCCAGTAGGTGTCAGGTGCTCGGTACATAGATGTTGAAAAATGAGTATGTCTCTGACATAGAGTGGTGGACAGCAGGAGCACTGGTAGAGAAACACCTAATAGAAGAGGCTATCCATAGAGACATAGAGAAATAGATTCTGGGGATGCCTGGTGGCTCAGTTGGTTAAGCATCCAACTCTTGATTTTGGCTCAGGTCATGATCTCAGGGTCATGAGACCAAGGCCCACATTGGGTCCATGCTGAGCGTGGAGTCTGCTTAAGATTTCCTCTCTCCCTCATCCTCTGCCCCCTCCACCTCCACTCACATGTGTTCTCTTTCTCTCTAGAAAAAATAGATTCTGGAAGGTATGGCACACAGTGGGTAGCCAAAATATTTGGTGAAAAAAAAATCCAACGAAGTGTCATAAAAGACAGCATGGGCAAATATGGGGATTGGCAATCTCCTTGGAAAACTTCAAGCTATAGATCTCAGTCTGGTAATTAATTTGGGCTCTTCAGTCAGTATGTCCATTCATTTGTTCATTCATTTCTTCACGAATTTAGAAAACAACTGACATTGCTTCAAGAGCTCTAGATTCAAAAATAAAAGCCCATAACCCTCACAGACGAAAATAAGCATAGCAGTTATAATATAGTGTGCTATGGGCTATGACACAAGTATTTCACCAAGTGCTGTAAAGCACGGACTGGAGATAAACTTGGTCTGAGGCAGACTGGATGAGGGGATGGAAGGGTAACTAGCAGGCCGCAGATGAAGATGAGTGGTGGCCTCCTGGACAGGGAGAACAGCACACAGAGATGTAGGTAGGCATTAGAGCTCTCACATCCTGGGGAAAGAGAAGGTGTTCACTATGGCAGGTAAGACAGGTGGTGAGAGGTAAGGCTGGATGGGATAAAAACGAACAAACTTAGAAGGTCTTGTCTGCTTTCCTTAAGCTGGAGTTTCTCAAGCTTTAGTGTGCATATGAATCTCCCAGGGACCCGATTAAAATACAGATTCATTAAGTCTGGGGAGGGAATGGAGAATTTGCATCCCTAACAAGCCCCAAGTGATGGGTGATGCAGCTGGTCTCAGAACGGTCTACCCTTTAGGTAGCAAGGATGCAAGAAGTGGAGTGAAGAGGAAATATTTCACAGAGGAGAGTGACATTATCAGAACTGCATTTTCCCAAGAACCCTGGAGTAGGATATGGAGGATGGAATGGAGAGAGACTGTGCTAAGGTAGAATTCATAAATGGCAAGAAATCATGAGCATCTGAACTGAATAAGCTTGGGAAGAATAGTCAGTGTTCAATAAATGATTATAAGTTGGCTAATATCCTGTGAAGCCACCATAAGATATTTTTTCCAGAAGAAGGCACCGTTGTGAAGACAAAAATGAAACAACGGAAACATGAAAGGCAAAAAATATAATCCAGAGAAATATGTCCTATTATTTGAATAAAGCTTGACCCCTCTCCAGGTCTCAGTAGACGCCTCATCTTGACTCTCAATAGTGACCAAGGAAAGCCACCAGCCAAGGGGTGAGCACCATCCCAGTAATCACTTATCACAACAGGATAAATAAAACAGCCTCCCAGCCACCACTTGATAGACATTGTCACTATACACTTCTGATTTCAGGAAACAGCAGAGAGAGCAATGGTTTCATATTTTCAAACATGGAAAATTAACATGAAGTCCACCAGATCCTGAACAGAATGCTTGTTCGTTTACTTATAACTTACAGGTACTCTAAATTAAATTAGAAACACCTGTTTCAGGTGCCTGGGTGGCTCAGTTGGTTAAGCGTCTGTCTTCGGCTAAGGTCATGATCCCAGGGTCCTGGGATCGAGTCCCACGTCCTGCTCCCTGCTCAGCAGGGAGTCTGCTTCTCCCTCTACACCCCCCCCACCCATTCATGATCGATCTCTCTTTCCCTCTCTCATGCTCTTTCTCAAATAAATAAATAAAATCTTAAAACAAACAAACACCTATTTCTATTTCTGTGAGAAATCCTTTGTGAACTCTGGTACATTTTTAACTCCAAAAAAATCAAAATTAAATAAAAATAAAAACAAAAAAAAAGAAGCTCATCTTAGAAAGAAATTTAAAAAACAATCATGGTAGGGGTCTGTTTTGAAAAGAAAACGCAGGCAGTAAGCTTTTTCCCCTTATGCAGAAGCCAAAAACATGCAGCTTCTAATGAGATTTGCCCTCCAAAGAAAATAAGAATCACCTTCATGTTTTACATACCATGCTAGTTAGTCCTCTTTATCCAAAGACGTTCAAATTCAAAAAACCCAAATGTCACCTCCCTGCTCACAATTTTTTCTCACAGTCCAGGAATCAGGAAATCTCAACAAGACACGCATGTGGAAACCCCGCAGCCAACTGGAGAAGCCATACGGACACACACATCTACTCCAGAGCAGCTCGATCCACAGCAAGCCAGAACAAAATAATTCAGGGACCTACCTTTCTCGTCTGTGGTTTGCAGCCTCCTAAGATTTGACCCCGTACTAGAGATCTTCCCAAGAACCTCTTAGGTGAGGTGAAGCTCAAGGGCCTCCCATTCAGTTACACAGCCACAGGAGGGTGGGGTTTCCCAAGACCAACCTTCAGAGCCTCAGGGCTCACACAGACCTCAGGGAGCAGAGGTGAACTGCCTTCTGTTCTCCGAGGCAGGAAAGAGCTGGAAGACACAGTGTGGCTGGAGGTGGGGGCGGAGGCTGGGGGAGGGGAAGTAATAAGGGAACCGTAATAAATAAGAGATCCTCTCCACATGATTTCCTGTATTTGGTGCCTGTTGCCTTTTTCCGGGCTCCCTAGAGGAAATAAGAAATTTAAACTCGTCCTTTGGCCACTGGAAAGACAAGAATAAACACGCTAAGACCCACGAAAATCCAAATGAGCTGAGCAGCAGGCAGGGAGCTGACGGGCCAGCTAGCTTTTACCTTTCACCAAGTGCTTTCTTCCTGAAATTTCTCCAAGTGTTTAACTCCGCAAAAGTCAAGAATGCCCTCGTCCTCGACCACTGGGCTGAAGCATTTTCTGGCCACAGTCCAGATGTTGTGTTACAGAGCCACTGAAGGGAGGAAGGTCGGAGCAGGCCCGTAGAGTCTGTTTGCCATCAGAAGGAAAGACTCTGGTGACCTTCTGTGCCTCATCTTGGGACAACTGGTGGAGTTCTCTGGTTATTTGGCCTTAGGCTTTAGAGAATGATCTGAAGGCTACCATCCATAGATTGCTAGGAGCAGAACCATAATTTGTGGGGCTCAGTGCAAAAAAATGAAAATGCAAGGCCACTCACCCACCAATTAAGGATTTCAGGTTGGTGACAGCAGAACGTGAAATCCAGTCTGAGGACTCTTTTGATACGGCCTCTATGCAACTCCACATCTTGCCCACCCAGGAGGCTCTGGAAAGAAGGCTGGAACCATGGATGTGTGGTCCAGTTGCATTACCAAGAGGCTGGGACCGTCGACATTTTGTCTGGAGAAGTGACAGTCAGCCCTCAAATGCAGAGTACCAAAGGCTGGTGTGAGGGAGGGGTGGAAAATCCCGGGGGATGGGGGTGTGAGCAGGCACGACCACAAACATATCACACCAGTGGTGTTCTTGAAGACATTTGGCTTACCTCGAATCTGTTCTCCTCCCTGCACTCAGAACAATTTGTCTCAAGTGCAATCCTCATGATCGGATGTACATGCTTAAAATCTCTCTGTAGCCTAGGATCCAAGGCCAAGTCCTTCTTCGAGGCTTCCAGCCCCTTCAGCACCTGGCTTTGGCCAACCTCTCTGGCCCCACCTCAAAGCCCACCACCACTCTTGCCCCCTTCTCATTTCCTCCTCCCCCACCTTTCCCCCATGCTGGGAATCATTCTATGAAGAATGCCCATCCCACCCACCCCCGGCCCCCAGTCTTTCAAATCTCTCGTCCTTCCTGTAAAATTTTTTCTGATTCCCGGGTCCCCCTTCTTTTCTTCCTCAGCAAACCATGCTTCTCTCAAACTGATGAAGATCCAGCCACTGTCTCTGGCCCAAATCTGAGCTGTAAACTCTGCGAAGTTACGGACTGTGTCTGTTTCCTCCTGGACCTAGGGCCCAGGAGGGTGGGGGAGGGGTGTGCAAGTTTAGTGTTAGCAGGAGATAGCTGGCTCCCCTTAGGCAAAGGGAAAAACAGAGGACTCAGAGGAGAATAGAAGATCATCATCAGGGTTTTATAGTTGAAACCCCGGCAGAATGGAGCAGTTTCCCAGGTGCTATCACAGTGCTCTTGTTCAATCTCCATTAAAACGCCAGTTTGCCATGTGCCATCCCTCCCCGTTCTCACTGGGCTATACTGTGGGGAGGAAATGACCTCTATTCCGAGAAATGAAGCTTTAGACTAGCCAGCCAGGAGGAGCAAAGTTGGTTAGGGTGAAGGAAAATGGGAAGATGCTGGAGGTGAGGAGAGAGAGGGAGAGAAGATGATGCGGTGGGTGAAGGGAGAGGAGGGAGGGGACAGGAGGGGAATGTGGGAGCAAGAAAGGGAGGCAAGTAAGAATGGGTGAGGTGACAACAGGGATCCAGCAGAGGCTAGAAAACAGTGTGGAGGAGAGGACAGCAGGAAAATAACAGGGTGGGCCAGCAGTTCACCCAGAACCGGAGCACCAAGGCAGCCTCCACGCTACCTTCCCGATGTCCGTGACTTTCTCAGCTCCCTCATCAATCAAACCGTGTTTTCTAAAAATCAAAAGGCATAAGGGGGACAAGGGACATGCCACAGGGTTGCTATTAGGACACAAATCAAGTTCTGAGGTTTGTTTGGATTTGGAAACATTTCTCATCATGGTTTTGAACACTTGTGTGACAATGCTACTACTAGAATGGCCGAGTGTGTACTCTGGTTGCTTCTCGTGGTTCCTCTGAACCAACAAGTCATTTCATGCATGTGTAAGGGCTGCATTTGTCTGAGAAGCCCATGTTGATCTTGTCTAATTAGAGTGCAAACCACGGTAACAGATCCATAATCTAAAGTCTATAAAAATAACGTAAATATGCTGGATCTTGAATATCTAGTTTGGGGCAATTCATTATAAGAAAGGAAAGATTCATCAGACCAATAGTTTGAATTTTCTACACAGTCCCTCAATTTTGTTTCTAACTGATGAGTGTTACTTCCATTAAAAACAGAATTATCAGGGCACCTGGGGGGCTCAGTTAGTTAAGCATCCAATTCCGGGTTTAGGCTCAGGTCATGATCTCAGGTCCTGGGATCCAGCCCTGAAGCCAGGCTCCACGCTCAGCAGGGAGTCTGCTTGGGACTCTCTCTCCCCCTCCCTCTGTCCCTTTCCCCTGCCCCTCACCCTGTGTGTGCGCTCTCTCAAATACACAAATAAATAAAATCTTTGGGGGAAAAAAAGAAATATCAAGAAAATAGAGACTTCATTTAAAGTGGGAAAAGATGATTGTCACAGAACGCCAAGTGCCATCTACCAGATCCTTTGGGAGGAACTGAATCTGTAAGAGTCTATACCTTTCATTATTCATTATTTTTGCTCAGCTACTTTATAATTCTGAAAGATACAGATACATAGTGATGCAAATGATTCTCAGTCAGAGAAATGAAAATTAATTTTCCCTAATAAAGACCATTGATTTCCACTCCATAGAAATGATTATCCCAAATATCACATTTTAGCACTCTATAGGATGTTATTTTTGTATTTATTAGAAAATTCAGTTTAGCATTCCTGATGGCCTATGTTGTAAATATAGCTACTTTTGAGATTTTTCTTTGATCCACTTTTAACATCTTACCATCCCTTAATTGATGAAGGGTTGTTTTATATTGTATGAGAGTGATGAGTTCGCCTTTTGGAAAATGATCTTTTAACAGGAATCAGGTGACAATCAGTGAATACAGTAAGTTGTATTGGGCATTGCAGCGGCAGAATTCTGTTTCCTTCAATATTTTGCTTAGTTGTATATATTCCCTGTGATGTAAAATATAAACAGGGAATAAATGAAGCATGTTGACTGTCAAAGAAAATAACAGAACTGCCTCAGCAGAACAATTAGGAGAGTACAGCATCTCAGAGAGGGCAGAAGTATAGGAAAAGCCCCAAGTGGGACTGTATGAAGCCATAGCTGGACACAGTTTCACCAGGCAGAGTAAAAGTGCCAAAGTCTGGACTCTTAGAAACTAGTACTTTGGAGGTGAGAAGACCTTCATAAGCAAAAGGCATATATTTCAGGCATTTGATAATTCTTTAAAACAGTATTTTCAGGGGATGCCTGGGTTGCTCAGTCGGTTAAACATCTGCCTTCAGCTCAGGTCATGATCCCAGGGTCCTGGGATTGGGCCCTGCGTGAGACTCCCTGCTCAGGGGGCAGTCTGCTTCTCCCTCTCCCTCTGCTCCTCCTTCCCACTCATGTTCTCTCTCTCTTTCAAATAAATAAACAACATCTTTAAAAAAAATAACAGTATTTTCAGAAATTCTAGCTGCACGGACAACCATCCAGAAATATCTCACTATCAATCAGCTATAGCAAACCCTTCAACAAAGGGGTCAATGGCTCTTGGCCAGGAAGAGACCAGAAAGTATCAATACATTTGTGCGATCTGGTTTCTCTTTAATTTTAATATTTGTTATTCTTCTTAACTGCCGTGAATTGCCATATAGATTTGTAATATCAAAGGCATAAAATAATTCATCTTTAAGGGATGGTTGGGTCAGTTCAGTCTGCTGCCTAAATTTCTTGATGTCAGATCAGCAAGGAAACATAAAGGCTTTTTGGGTTTTTACTTCCTAAATGAAAGTTATTAGTTCCATTATTTGAAGGGGAAAAAATAACAGTCCTAAAAGCCCAGTGTGGAAGTATGGATGTTTTTCTGAGAAGAATGATGCTTGATTTGGGAAGAATCATGAGAAGTATTAACAGTCATGGCAAGTAACAGAACAAATGTGATCTGTTAGATGCTCAGAGATCACTTACTGCAACTATGCAGCTCTTTCTGCAGGAGTTCTAAGTGCCTTTGGAAGGGAGGATCAGTCCTGACAGCTTTGGCTCCAACTACTTCAGAGGTGAGACTAGTCTTGTTCCATTAGCTGTTTCTCGCTTTGCCAACTATCAACATCACATTCGTCATTGAAGATGGAGTGCTAAGAGGCCACTAGTAAGGAGTTCTGTGACCTCCAGTATTTCACAGAGAGATAACACCAATGGATTGGTGTATTCCATTATACCAAACCAGTCAAAGAGGAAGCAAGAAACATAGGATTGTTCTGGGGAAAAAAAGAAAGCTCACCTTAAGTAAGACTACTATCGTAAGAAAAACGTCAAGTCCAAGTGTTCAGGGAAACTAGGAATTCTCATACACTCCGGAGTGTTTTGTGGAGAATTAAGAACTCTCACGATGCTAGTGTTACTTGGTAAATCACTTTGGAGAGCAATTTGGCAGTATCCAGGAGGGTTCAAAATTCTGCTCACTATATGCATTCTAGAAAAATCCTTGCCTGTATATACAAGCAGAAAACATGAGCATATCCAATTACATCACTCTTTATTATTAAGAGTTAGAATCCAAAGAAACAGATATATGTAATCAGTCGGAGAAATGGATTTTAAAAATCAGTATTATTGTAGAAATAGTGCTCTAGATCTGTATGTATCAACATGGATGAATAAATATTTTAAAAAGTGGGAAATAAAATCCAGAGTGCAAAAAGGCAGTTGCAGAAACATATGTACAAATGATAAACAATGAAAAAATACACAATGTAGTCCAGGAGAAGGAAGGTATGGACTAGGACTAAGAAGGGAATAAACAAGATTTCTCATGTTATTCTATCTTCAGTATATAAAAAAAGAAACAATGGCAAAATATCAGTACTTTGTTTCTATATGGCACATAATACAGATGATCGTTTTCCTCTATAGTTTGTCTTTTAAAAAGAGAAGAAAGCCAAGTCACTAAAATATTATTTTTTAAAAAGTGACATTTGAGTCATATTTTAAACACGTTCTTTTCACATCCTCCACCTGCAACTGAGGTAGGAGAAAAAAGTTATTTGTGAAAGAACTCTAGGGAAAATCATAATTATCTTTAATCTTAGAAATGGCTTTGCCTGGAGTACCTGGGTGGCTCAGTCCTTAAGCCTCTGCCTTCTGCTCAGATCTGATCTCAGGTCCTGGGTTGTTCTGCTTCTCTCTCTGCCCCTCCCTGCTTGTGCTCTCTCTCTCATTAATTAAAAAAAAATATATATATATATATATATATATATATATTTAAACTGGCATTGCTATACTTGGATCGAGGTCAGATTTGCTCACTTCTTCCAAGTGAAACGAAACCTTGTCTCCGGGGTCCGTTCAGGGGCGGTGTATTCCAGGGTCCTCGGTGTTGACTGACAGGTCAGCATCCTCTACTGCGCATGCTCTTCCCTATGAGCAAAAGCGTGGAGCCTCAATGAATTTATCTAAAAACTTCCCCTAAACAACTGGCTTTAAAAATGTATGTATCTTAGGAAGTCTGAAAAAAAGTTATTTTATTTGGATGATGTAAAGCAGACCTTGTTTTAAAAAGTTAAACTGAGGCATTCCGCACATGACTACAAATCCTGTTTGGTTTGGTTGGTTTGGTTGGGGGAATTTTAGCAACAAACCAATGCGAGTTGAGAATACATGGAGGAATTTTTTTTTTTTTCCTAGTTATAGAGATAGTGGAGACAACTATGGCTTTGCGGAAATGTCCTAAATTTCTCTACCCTCGGAGTTTCCTGTGAGGTAAGGGGTGGTCCTTGTTTCAGACTCACTCCCAACCTTGCCATTCAACATCTCAGATGGAAAAGTGAATAAACAAACAGAGATCAGGTCTCTTTAAAGATGAGGGAAATCACCTGGCGGGCCAGGAGACGACTGTGATGACGTCACAGCCCCTGGCGATGACACAGACCTTCCCAGATCTGCACACCGAGGCTGGTTTCCCCACAGTCCTGGCTTGGGTTAAAGGCCTCCTCCGTTCTCAAGCGCCTCGGCCTGCAGATCCCTTTCTTCTCTTTCTGGGTGTCCCTCTGGTCACCATGCCTGCCCCCCAGGCACAAATCCTCCCCTCTCGCTGTTATCCCTTCACTCCTGCCATGCTCATCCATCACTGTTGCTCCTCCGCTGTGCTTTGAAGGCTGGCACTTGGCTCACGCTCTTCACTCTGCAAGCCTTCCCTGTGATTTCTGCATGCTCACGTTCAAGACCCCGGCCTCTCGTTTCCTGGGAGCTCCTGCACAGGGAACGCCAATGACGTTCACTGCCCCTTAGCGAACTACCCTGTGTTTCCGTAAGAGCTGCCACCCCCTGTTGCTGACATCTGGAACTGCTCTGTTTTCAAAACATGATTCTAAGTCTGAATTTGGTGGGGGACGACACACCCTTTTACCTCCTCTTCCTCACTCCACTGGGTGTCTGCCTCTGTTCTTCTACCCCCCCCCCCCGCCCATTCTTAGCCTCCATCTGTTTCAAATTATTCTTACTTTCCTATCAAACTTAGATGCCATGGGTAACTATTTATTTATTTATTTATTTATTTATTTATTTATTTATTTAAGGGGGGGGGGCAGAGGGAGAAGGAGAGAGAGAATCTTAATTAAGTAGCCTCCTTGCCCAGGGCAGAGCCCAGTGCGGGGCTTGATCAAAGAACCCTGAGATCTTCATCCTGAGGCTAAATCAAAAATTGGATGCTTAACCAACTGAGCCCCCCAGGTGCCCCCTTTTAAAATTTTTATTTTCCTTTTTTTTTTCTAGGAGGGAGAGAGAGAGGGTGGGAGAGAGGCCATAGATAGCTATTTAAACGCTTTCATTGTCTACTTTCCATCATATTTTTCTTTTGTGACATCCCATCGTGCACTGGGATGGGCAGACTGACATATCCATCTTCTCTGCTCTCTCTGTGACTGACTATGGGCCACAGCTGGATCCTTGGAGCTGCTTGGCAAAGATTTGCAAGACTCAGCCTACTTGTGCTCTTAAGGTGTGTCCTGCCTCATACCCTCTTCCAGCACGTGTAGTCTCTTGCTCTGTACTTACTCCTTAATCCTTGTGCCTGAAAATACATCCATATTTCTTACTCCACAAACACTTTAGTAACAAAACTTACCTTAGCTCTTACTCTTGAATCACTGTCCTATCTTTCCCCTTCCATTTCCACCCAAACTTATGACCAAACTAATTATCTATTAAGATAATCACCCAGCCTCTTCTTCCTCTCTGTGAAGTTCTACAAGCCATCTCTCTCTCTAAAGCACCCCCTTGAAAGTCACCAATGTCTTGAGGCTAATGAGGGCTTTTCTCATGTCTCATCTTTTTCATCTTGAAACTTTAAACCTGTTGACCAGTTCTTTCTTGAAACTCCTCTCTCTTCTTCCCTTGCCTCTGTACCACCTGAATGCAGTATCCTTGGACCTCCCATGCCCTCCCTCCTGGTGTGGCCTTTCCTCATTCCTCTTTAAGTAAGGGTCTTTCCTCCCAAGTACTTCACACCCTGTGTTCTGTCCATATACACCACCATTCTTCCAGATCTTTAGGTTCAAATCTGGGGTATGATAATTAGCTTTCCTTCTACCTTCTTTTTCTTAGCCCCCATCCTTTCCCTGAACCCATCAGTTTCCAGAACCTGCTGATTATTACTTTGACAAATCTTTCCCATATGCCTCTTTCTTTGCATGTCCACTGCTATCTCTCCATGCTTGTATTTACCTTTTCCAGCCTGAGCTACTGAAAAATTATCCTCAGTTTTTCCTTCCTTGGATTCCTTCCTCCCAGTTTCATTCCCTTATAAGCAATGATTCTGATACTCTATTCTTCCCATAACACCTGTAGGCACACAGCATACACACACGGCCTTCCAAGACGCTTTACTCTGCAGACTGCCATTCCAAAGCCTCCCAGTCTATGCACATTCTGCCTTTCCAGTGTAACTTCTACTTTTCTCTTAAGTGTTGGCTCTAGACCCCCTTGTCTCTCCTTTCTGCAGAGAGCTGGGCTTCCAGCTGAAGCCATCTCTTAGTTTCAAACAAGTCTACATGCCCATCATGATGTCCAGCCCCCTCACAAAACTTTCTCTGATAAGTGAGGCCAGAAGTAATCTTTCCTATCACTAAAATCCTGGAACACATATGTCTGTGTCATTGTAATAGCTCTTCCTTGTCTTATATATTACCCATTTATGATTTCATAAAGGAGCTGTTCAAATAATAGAAATAATAATACCAAAACCTCACTGAGTGTTTCCTATATGCTAAGTGAACATATTATCATATGGCCAGATTAACCCATTTCATTCTCCCAAGAAACAGTTCTGTGGGATGATTTCAGCTCTTTCCATATGATAGCAAAAGAATGGCTGAGCTTTCTTTCCCACGTCATGTGGGAAATCCACCAAAGCCCAGCTTATTCCTTTGGGATCTTCAAGGAAGATGTGTGGGAGGGACAGTTGAGTTCTTCTGAGCCATCCTGGCTGGAGGCTGAGCTGGAAACCACACCAAATGATTTGCTGCCAAGACATTGCTCTTGGTTCTTGCCTTTGAACCCCATGTCCTCAATTTCCCAAAACCCCATTAGCAAAAGACTTTGGGTCAGATTTTTTGAAGATCTGAGGAAAGGGAGAGGGTTAGTACATCAAAGCCCAGAAAACAACTTACATTGATGACTGGAGGCATGGTCCTAAAGTCCCTCTGCCACCACCCCACAGGGAATTTTTCAAGCCGATGTTCTCCTGAAGCCTCTATCTATATCATGTGTTCAGACTCTTCGTCCATTCCAGAACCTCCTGGCAGCTCCCTCTTCCCCTTCCCCTGGGTCCTCTCCTCTCGCTGCTGTGCAAATTTCTCATTTGTCTTGCTCCATGTTGCAGAACAGCATATCTCTCTTCTTAGTTTTGCACCCACTCATCCAAATGCCTGGGGGGTTCAGCTTTCACTTCCAAACTGACCTGAGGAAGATATCTTCTAAGATAGTGTCCATCTTGGGAAGCCTGGATGGTGCAATCAGTTAAGCATCTGACTCTTGATTTTGAGTCAGATGGTGATTTCAGGGTCCTGAGGTAGAGCCCCACGTCGAGATCCTTGCCCAGTTCCTCTCCCTCTGCCACTTCCCCCTTCAAATAAATAAATAAATCTTTTAAAAAATAAAATAGCATCCATCTTTATGCTCTTCCTTTAGAAGGTTATAGTACTTTTATTGATTTAAATAGCAGCACTTTCTTTTCTTCCTCACCTGTGCCTAGCTTATCTTCCTAGTACATGCATGGCTTATCTTTTATACTATATTATAAGCATCTTGACTGTGTCTTTCACCAGCTTCATATCCTTCATTGTGTCACATACTTACTGAAGAAGTAAATAAGACAGAGAACGATAGAAGGCATAAGGACAGAGGGCCTTTGAAGATGGATAAAGAGAAGGAAGGATTGATTTCTATCGATGATTAGAAGAGGCCTCTTTTTCATGGTTGCAGATGACCCGAAGCTGGAAAATAGGATAGTGCACAGAATTCAGTGAGGTGTTGAAAGTTCCTTGTGATTTCCGGAATGCATTGCCTCTTTACTTGGCCTAGATTACAAAATGTATTCTCTGAGTACTGAATGTTTTAGAAAATGACATGAGGTATTCTTTCTGAGCAACCCCCCCCTTTTTTCTGGAATGAGAAATGTAGGAAAGATAAGCCACCACCAAGGTCCCCCTGGACTGAACCCTCGCATCAGGGTGTGGGCAGCAATTGGTTGAACCACTTCCTTTGGTTTATCATTGTTGACATGGCCCTAAAGCTAACATTCAGGTCATTCCCAGGGGAATGACTCCCATTCTTCTTGCCTCAATAATTCTTCAAATAATTCTTCTTGTCATTTCTTTTCACAGAAACAATAAATTTCCCAGCTAGTAGTTCTTCAAATCAACTGGAATTTATTTTTTTTAAAAAAGTGTTCTTTATTCCTCTCTGAGAATCACAGAGAATATGCATTTAACAGGCTTTGTTCCTAATTATCCCCAGCCACCTCAAGGGAGAAAAATCTGTCAACACCATCATAGGCTGGACAATCCGATACCAGTCTCCATGTTGGGTTTCGTTCCCAGCACTGAAGACTCAAGGGACTCACAGTTGAAGTGATTAAATCATTTCATAATTATTTAAGTTTAGAAACACCTGAACTTCAGAACGTTGACCTCATTGAGAGTTTGAATACAACTTTCACATATTCTGGAAAGAATTAATATTTGCTATTATCCCAATTGTCCTCCCCATTGTCCCTTATCTGATGAAAATAAGGTAGAAATGTGGGTAAGACAGTTAAGAAGTCAAAAAGTGTTCTGTTCCAAACACAGTCATTTATTTGGATATGCAGAATGTATTTTTTTTTTTTTAATTTGTCAGATAGAGAGCGAGCACAGGCAGACAGAGTGGCAGGCAGAGGCAGAGGGAGAAGCAGGCTCCCTGGCGAGCAAGGAGCCCGATGTGGGACTCGATCCCTGGATGCTGAGATCATGACCTGAGCTGAAGGCAGCTGCTTAACCAACTGAGCCACCCAGGTGTCCCTGCAGAATATATTTTTAACAAAAAACAAAATTCCTAAAATAGCAACAACAATAATTGCTTTCATTTGTTAAGTATTTATCATGTACCAGAGGTGATGCTAGGTTGAATGATATTTCACTTAATTCCAATAACAACTCTGAAAGGTGAGTACGAAGACTTCCGTCTTTGATAGGAAACTAAAGCTCAGAGAGGTTATGTAACTTACTCATAGTCACTCAGCTGTGCTTTAAAAATGTAGTTTATTTCTTGGCTTTCATAGTAAATATTGAATAAATAAATTAAGGAAAGAGTGACTAGGTATGTGAACCAGTGGCTTCCTGAAATGACCCACACTACCTATGTAATTGTTCTTATGCAAAGAAAAATAAGCACAAAAAATAATGATAATATTAATAATAAAATTGTGCAGAAAATCAGTAATTTGGGATAAAACAGATTTTTACATTGAAGTCTGCTGTTTGAGAGGAACTGGTACAAATAAAGGGGGGGGGATGAACTGTTTGAGGAGTAACTCTAGTTACTTTAAATTTTACTTGGAAAGTTTGGCTTCACTTTTCCTTGCTACTAGTATTTCTCTTCACTACTTTTATTTTTACCGTCATGAAAAATTTTCTTTTAGGTGTCAAAATGAACAAAATAAAACATCCCTAATTACAGGTGGCAGAAACTCAAGGGCAGTGACTCTCCACATTTTATGTCTTATGCTCCCTTGTCATTATTAGAGACTCTGCATCAAATCCTGATAGGAACAAAACTCTCAGCTATCCCACTTCCCCCAGCCCTCTACATCTAGTAGTGACATTGATATGTTCATAAATACTGATCTTTTGTAATCTTTCATTTGAAGTGTATAAAAATTTCCAAAAATATTATATAACTATATTTGCTATAGCTAAAAAAAAATAGACAAATACATTCATTAGTAGTTGAAATGGTAATTCTATTATTTAAAAAGTATGACATTTTTAAATAATTTTTTTTATTTTTTTATAACCATATAATGTATTATTAGCCCCAGGAATACAGGTCTGTGAATCGCCAGGTTTACACACTTCACAGCACTCACCATAGCATATACCCTCCCCAATGTCCATAACCCCACTACCCTCTCCTGACACCCCCCTCTCCCCTCCCCCCAGCAACCCTCAGTTTGTTTTGTGAGATTAAGAGTCTCTTATGGTTTGTCTCCCTCCCAATCCCATCTTGTTTCATTTATGCTTTTCCTACCCCCCAAACTCCACACGTTGCATCTCCACTTCCTCATATCAGGGAGATCATATGATAGTTGTCTTTCTCTGATTGGCTTATTTCGCTAAGCATAATACCCTCTAGTTCCATCCATGTCATCGCAAATGGCAGGATTTCATTTCTTTTGATGGCTGCATAGTATTCCATTGTATATATATATACCACATCTTCTTTATCTATTCATCTGTTGATGGACATTTAGGTTCTTTCCATAACTTGGCTATTGTGGACATTGCTGCTATAAACATTCGGGTGCACGTGCCCCTTTGGATCACTACGTTTGTATCTTTAGGGTAAATACCAAGTAGTGCAATTGCTGGGTCATCGGGTAGCTCTATTTTCAACTCTGTTTTCCAGAGTGGTTGCACCAGCTTACATTCCCACCAACAGTGTAGGAGGGTTCCCCTTTCTCCGTATCCGCACCAGCATCTGTCATTTCCTGACTTGTTAATTTTAGCCATTCTGACTGGTGTGAGGTGGTATCTCATTGTGATTTTGATTTGTATTTCCCTGATGCCCAGTGATGTGGAGCATTTTTTCATGTGTCTGTTGGCCATCTGGATGTCTTCTTTGCTGAAATGTCTGTTCATGTTGACAGGACTATTTTTTTAAAAATGTATTATTCTGACTGAAAGGCAAGCAAAATTTCCTTTAAGTTATCAAGAATTGCACTGATGATCTCTTAGGTATATGTGGATTTGGAGGAGATATTAATTCTTTAATATTACTGATTATGCTTGTCTGACCTACTCTTTTTTAAAATTGTGTTGTTATCACCATACATCATTAGTTTTTGATGTAGAGTTCCAAGATTCATTGTTTATGTACAACACCCAGCGCTCCATGCAATACATGTCCTCCTTAATACCCACCACCAGGCTCACCCATCCCCTTTCCCCCCTCCATTCCAAAACCCTCAGTTTGTTTCTCAGAGTCCACAGTCTCTCATGCTTCATCTCCCCCTCTGATTTCTCCCAATTCACTTTTCCTTTCTTTCTCCTAATGTCCTCCATGTTATTCCTTATGTTTCACAAGTAAGTGAAACCATATGATAACTGACTTTCTCTGCTTGACTTATTTCACTCAGCAGAATCTCCTCCAGTCCCGTCCATGCTGATACAAAAGTTGGGTATTCATCCTTTCTGATGGAGGCATAATACTCCATAGTATATATGGACCACATCTTCCTTATCCATTCGTCCACTGAAGGGCATCCTGGTTCTTTCCACAGTTTGGCAACTGTGGCCATTGCTGCTAAGAACACTGTGGTACAGATGGCCCTTCTTTTCACTATATCTGTATCTTTGGGATAAACACCCAGGAGTGCAATTGCCAGTTTCTTCAATCCCTTCACCATACCTTTCAGGGAGCCCACGAAGAATCAAGACTCAGGAGCTGGAGGCACTGCACTGGGGAGGGCAGGTACAGACTGAGAGTCTGATAAAAAGAAAAAAAATAGGAACCATGAGGTCATAGGTCTGAGGAAGACAGAGGTCGATGAGTGGTCAAAGTTCTGGCCAAGTTCCAGTTCTGGCTAGTTCCAAGAGAGTCACCTGAATAAGAGAGCATGTGGGCAAGACAATGAACAGGCCTGCAGCCCCAACCACCAAGTCCTGCACACCTGGGGAAGGTTGGCCTTGGAGCTTTAACAGCCTTTACTTGTCTCCCACAGTTCCACATGCAGGTGGTCTGAAGGTCCTCAGCTCAAGGCTCTTGACATCAGAAGAAGGAGAAGGACCAATTCTTCAAGTGTCTTTGCAAAAGAATTGGTAGAGAGGAAAGAAAAATAATATTAGAAGCTGAATAGTAATGAATGAACAGGAAGAGCCTAACTGTTCATACCTAGTTTACAAGTGAGCAATGAAATTAGATTTTGAGATGATCTGCTGCCCACTCATCACTCACCTCTGAGGAGCCTTAGCTCTGGAGCATTGGCTGCTAGGCTCACCCGAGTCCTGGGGAAAGCTAGACAGGGGTGGAGGTCAGAGAGGAGCTTAAAATATGTAGATCTTCAATGCAATGGTCAAAATCCAACTGGCAGAAAGCCAGAAAGAGTGAAGAGATGATTAAAAAAGAGGAAAAGGAGCTATTTCAGGTCAAATTTGGAGAAGCCATTTTGGGGAGAAAGGCCGAGCGCTTGCAGGGCTGAGCAAGAGTACACATGGAGTGCTACATCCTCTAGGTTTCAATATCTAAAAATTATAAATTAAGCTCACTGTATCAGCCGGGACCTCAACAGCAAAAGAGAAGCATATGGAGATGTGTATTAAAAAATTTATTGCAAAATTTGGCTTATGCAATTGTGGAAACTGGCTAGGTAAGTCTGAGATCTGTAGGGCAGGTGGTCAGAAAGAATAGGTAAAACTCTGACCCTGCAGTCCCCAGGCAGAATTTCTTCTTCTCCAGGCAGAATTTCTTCTTCCTTAGGAAACCTCAATTCTGTTCTAAAGGACTTTCAGCTGATAAAATCAGGCCCACTTAGGTTATCAAGGATAATCTCCGTACTTACGATCGACAGATTATAGGTATAAATCATACCTATAAAATACCTCCAGGGCAACACTTAATTACTATTGGATTGAAGAATGCTTTTGCTTTGTGTGGGAGGTAATGCTAGAATTATCACAAAATGTCTTAAAGAAATTTTTAGATTGGGAAATGACCATGAACTTTACATGTCTTTTTCAAATATTATGATATAATCATGTAGAAGAAATTAGCGTTATCACAGAAAATACTGTAATATAGTTTAATTTTATCATATAAATTTTGTATCACATATTGCAATTTTAACCATCTCACAAACCCAAATTTATATCCATATGATATTTTTACATTTCATTTTCTTTCGAGTGTTTCAAAGCTGACATAGTGTAAAGAAAACTAAAAATAACCTGATGTTGCTACATTTGTTCAAATCTCTCTTTGGTAGGGAGTATACCTTGATCCATAATGATAAGAAAATCATCCTTACAGGACTTTCTTTCAGAATTATTTGTGCATAAATCTTTTTACTCATGTACACATTTTTGTTTCCTTGTTTAATTAACATATTTTATTGGAAGGTCACTTTGCTGTACAGGTCACATGCAATTTCTTTTGATTCACAGAAACACTTTTTCTTTAAAACTTCTAAAAAACATCTGTGACCGTTTTATAAGTGAAATGGTGCAACTCTGATCTTCTCTTTCATATGTTCATACTGAGACAACAAGTTCATTCCAAATAATAACGGGTGCAGCTCATGATCAAAATTACCCGTATTTTCTGCTGAAGACCATGTTTGCAGTTTATCTGAAGTTCTCTTGTTGTCTCACTTCACTACCCTAGCCATCTGATGTTTTTCCCAAATAAAATCTTCATGTTCAAGAGCGTTCAGTCAGCATTGCCATGATGTGTCTAAGGATGGGTGCATGGCCAAATTTGACATTGGTTTCTTCCATTTTCCATCTTTTAGACATGGATATGGACAATAGTGTATGTAATTTTTTTGTTGTTCCATAGAATGCCAATTTTATCTAGAAGTTAATGCTTTGTCTTCTGGTAACAAACTCAAACTACGTTGAATACTTGATGATATGTTTTTCTTTACCTGAATATAATTCTCCACACACTTTTTTTTGCAGGAGGAAGGGCAGAGGGAGAGGGAGAGAGAGCATACCAAGCAGGCTCCAGGTTGTGTGGAGCCTGGTGTGGGACTTGATCCCACAACTCTGAGTTAATGACCTGGGACAAAATTAAGATGGCTGCTCACCTCACTGAGCCACCCAGGTGCCCCTCAACAAACTTCTAAATCAATGCCTAAAACTGAAATGGGTTCTTTCAGGTTTTTTATATAAGCCAGAACTCTCAATTATAACAAAAGGTGTAAAAACACTTATAAATTTTGACTTCTTTCTTTTTTCATCCAGTGGTCTTTCATAAATTGTATGATAAATGTAGGGGTACAAGAAGACCCTTGTCATTATATAATCTAGTTGACCCGAAGTATGCATACTTTAAAATTTTATGTATTAAAAATTCCTATTTTATTATTCATGATTAGCAATCCCTTTTAAATTTTTCCATTCTATGGTTAAAGAAGATATGGTATATACCTACAATGGAATACTATGCAGCCATTAAAAATATGAAATCTTGCCATTTGCAATGAGGTGGATGGAACTAGAGGGTATTATGTTAAGGGAAATAAGTCAATTAGAGAAAGAAAATTATCATATGATCTCACTGATATAAGGAATTCAAGGAGGGTAGTTTTGGGAAAAGGGAGGAAAAATGAAGCAGTGGGACTGGGGAGGCAGACAAACCATAATACTCTTAATCTCAGGAAACAATCTGAGGGTTGCTGGAGGGGGTAGGGGAAGGAGGGGAGGGGTCACTGGGTGATGGACATTGGGGAGGGTACGTGCCATGGTGAGTGCTGTGAATTTTGTAAGACTGATTTCACAGACCTGTACCCCTGAAACAAATAATACATTATACATTAATATATAGCTGAGCAGGGACAAAATTAAAAAAATAAAAATAAATTAAAAAAACAAAATTTTCCATTCTAGATAGTGATCATTTGTTTAATGATTTTTTATCTGGGTTTTTTATCTGTTTGTCCAGTTTAGCATCAAATTTCAAAATCATTCCTGCTTAACCTAAAAGTTTTCCAGTGTTTTCTGTAAATATTATTCTATTATTGCCACAAAAAATCATTATGCTTGGATGAATATTGGATACACCATTATTCTTTTAATAATATCACCAATTGGTAGGAAAAGTAAAAATGAAACAAGATGGTATCGGGAGGGAGACAAACCAAAAGAGACTCTTAATGTCATAAAACAAACTGAGGGGGGTGGGGGGAAGAGGGGTTGGGAGAGGGTGGTGGGGTTACATTATATGTTTAAATAAAGCTTAAATTAAAAAAAAAACCTAAAAAAAATAATATCACCTAAAAAAAATAAAAAAAATAATATCACCTAATGCCTAGTGGTCTATTTCAGTGATTAAATATTAGCAATTTTTTTCCATTTAGTCAGACTTAAAAAAATTTTTTTTAGTTCTGATTACTATTTGCTTTTGGGGCAGGTGGGGGAGGGTTGCATTGTTTAGGTTCTTTTTTTGAGAGCTTAAGAATTTCCAGTCACAGATATCTTCATTGGCCAAAGATGATCTTGAAAAAGGATTGCACAACATGCACCAGTAGTATCAAAACACTCTGTTTTTGAATTTACATTATAAAAACCAATTAGAGGAGCAACTGGGTGGCTCAGTCAGTTAAGCATTTGACTCCTGATTTCCGCTCAGGTCATGATCTCAGGATCCTGAAATTGAGTCCCATACTCAGCACAGTTTTTGTCTCTTTTGTCTCTTTCCCCCCTTCCTCCATGCCCCCCCATATGTTCTCTCTCAAATAAATAAATACATAAAATCTTAAAAAAACCAATTAGATAACTAGAAGGCTATTTCAGTTCTATTGGTTTTATTAAAATATCCAGAAAGTTTCATGCAAAGATACCTATAAATTAAAAAAAAATTTTTTTAAAGATTTTACTTATTTGTCAAAAAGAGAGAGACAGAGCAAGAGAGCTAGCGCACAAGCAGGCAGAGGGGAAGAGAGAGGTCGGCTCTCTGCCCAGCAAGAAGCCTGATGCAGAACTCGATTCCAGGACCCTGGGATCATGACCTGAGCCGAAGGCAGTGGCTTAACCAACTGAGCCACCCATGCGTCCCTATAAATTAAACTTTTAAAGGACATCTCTCATTGAGTGCATTAGCATCCATTCCACTATGTATATCTGTAAATAAATATGTTTTGAAGACAAAAGCCATTTTATCATACCACTTAAGCTATCAAAAAGGACTAAGGCAAAAGTTACAAGCTTTTGCAGTGGTAGTTCTATTTCTTTGCAGGGACAAAATGTCCTCCTTTAAAATTATTTTGCCTACAATGCTAACATTTCAGCCTACTCTGAATGTGTTAATGAAGCCAATCTCCTCTGAGGTTAGCCCTTCTGCTAAGAGCGTGGCTATTCCTCCAGTGCCTGGGCTGGACACATGGGGCTGTCTCTAACCCAGTCCTCTCTTTCACCTCACGATGGAGGCCAGTTTCCAATTCCTGGTAGTCTTACCTCAGGAATGTCCTTCCTAACTGTCCCCTGTTTTCTGGTCTTTAGTAACTCTTCCCCAGTTTGGGCCATCATTACTTCATGCCTAGACTTCTAAATAGGTTCCCAAATTGGGTACCCTTCTCCCAAGCTCTCTCCTGTTCAAGTCAAACCATGCACTGGTATCACACTCATTCCTCAAAATCTTAGCCCGATTTTCAATTGTGGGTATCCTATACATTCTCTAAAATCAAGTTCACTTGTTTCTTCTTCCATGAAGCTTTAGTTGATCCTTTCAACCAGAGGATGACTCTCTCTTGAATCCCCTAATCTCCTCTGGGAAGGACATTTTTTCTTGCTTTGTTGTTGTCTGATTATCTCTCTTATTCCCCTTACTAAACTATGAACTTCTTGTGGTCAAATTCTTGGTCTTTCTATTCTTTATCTCCCCTGTGTCCTTGACATGATACTATATATACTAACAGCATCATTAAATATTTGCTGAATTATACAGAGATTTATAGAAGCTTCTTCTTCTAAAGGAGCCTATTTTAATATCTATTCAGATTAGATTTTTTATGAAAAATTTTTCTTTGGAATATCCAGAAATTTGTGTTCTAATGAACTTCTCCTAAGGAATTAAAGGCAATCTCTCTTTACAGCTCCCCATTCTATGAGTAATGCTTCAAATTCCAGATCTGTGGGCAAACTTTCTAGCCTAATGTATTAGCATAGTTGTAAGTTGTAAGCAGAAATGACTTAGAGCTGTCTTTCCTTCAGCATTACAAAAAGGGAAGAGAAGTGGAGATTAAATATTACTGATTTACCTTAATAGGGTTCCTCAGTCCTCCAAATATGAGGGCAAGATAACAGTAATACCTTACAATTCTACCTCATTTAAGAGATCCCAATATTTGCAAATGATATATCAGATAAAGGGTTAGGATCCAAAATATATAAAGAACTTAAAAATCTCAACACCCAAAGAAACAAATAATTCATTTAAAAAAATGGACAGAAGACATGAACAGACATTTCTCCAAAGAAGACATCCGTTTGGCTAATAGACACATAAAAAAAAGTTCATAATTACTTAGAGTCATCAAAACTATAATGAATGATCACTTTACACCTGTCAGAATGGCTTAAATCAACAATACAAGAAACAACAGGTGTTGCCATGGATGTGGAGAAAAAGGAGCACTCATGGTGGTGTGGGCAGGGATACAAACTCATGCAGCCACTATGGAAAACAATGTGGAGGGTCCTCAAAAAGTTAAAAAAAAAAGCATCCCTACAATCCAACAATCACGCTACTGGGTATTTACCTAAAAAATACAGAGAAACAAAATGATTTTTTAAAAAGATTTTATTTATTTATTTGACAGAGAAAGAGAGGTCACAAGTAGGCAGAGGCAGGCAGAGAGAGAGGGGAAGCAGGCTCGCCGCTGAGCAGAAAGCCCGATGCAAGGCTGGATCCCAGGACCCTGAGATCAAGACCTGAGCCAAAAGCAAAGGCTTAACCCACTGAGCCACTCAGGCACCCAGAAAAACAAAATGATTTAAAGAGATACATGCACCCCTATGTTTATAGCAGAATTATTTACAATAGTCAAGATATGGAAGGGGACACACACACACACACACACACACACACACACACAGGGAATATTATTCAGCCATAAAAAAGTATGAAATCTTGCCACTTGCAATGACATAGATGGAGCTAAAGAGTATTATGCTAAGTGAAATAAGTCAGAGAAAGACAAATACTGATTTCATTCACATGGGCAATTTAGGAAACAAAAAAAGAGAGAGAGAGAGAGAAAAGGAAGAAAAAAAAAGAGAGAAACCAAAAAACAGACTCTTAACTACAGAGAACAAACTGAGGGTTATCAGACCTGGGGGTGGGTGGACAGATGGGTGAAATAGGTGGTGTGGATTAAGGACTGCACTTGACACGATGGGCCAAGGATGGTGTATGGAAGTGTTGAGTCACTATATTGTACACCTGAGACTAATACAACATTATATGTTACCAACTGGACTTAAAACAAAAACTTAAAAAAAGAGATCCCAAAATATTTCCACATACAGATGATGCTCAGAGCATCTGTAAGTTAATCAAGTCAGGTATTAATAAGCTGATTTTCAAAGAGTGAAATAGATTTGTAAATGGAAAGTGAGAATTCCATCCATCCACCCACTAAACCAGCATTTTTTAAAATTTCCTGAGCTCTGCATACTATTGCTTCAGTTTAAATAATACACTAAAATTTCCACAGACTATACTAAAATTTTCCCCAATATTTATTCTGTTAACACAAGAAAATAGGATCCTGGATTGAAAAAGCTGTTAGATAATATCTAGCCTTGAAATAATAAATGGGTCACATCTTCAGCATACCAAGTCTACCCAATTTGTCAGTTGGTAACAGTTGCCTATAGCATTTAATGAGAAGGAATGTATTACAAAGTCAAGGCTACATGGTTTGCAAAGAGATCAGTGATGGATTAGCTGTATCTGCCAAGGACATAGGTGGAGAAAGGACAGCATGTGTGCAGTATGTTTGATGAGCTTAATCTGGTTCAACTCTCTTGTTGTGCAGGTGGGAAGATTGGACCTCAGAAAGTTGGAATGACTGGTTTTAAGATATATTGCTCCCTGAGGACAGGAGCCGGACTAGAATCCAGAATTTTGAATGTACAGAGAAATTTCATGTCTACTCCCGTTCCATGTCTATATTCATGTACACAGTTATGCCTGTTACTACTGATTACTAACATCTCTAGTTTAGGGAGACCAATTCCGAAAGAACACACACAAGGGTAATAATCTAATTGCTGATTCAGGAAGAGATCTCAGTTTTTCATGGGCATGAAAACACCTGCAGAAAAAGGAATGACTACGGCTTTTCAAGGGTAGGAGATTGTGGAGTATATTTGTTTTCAAAACTTCTGTTTGAAAAATCTCAACCGGAACTCTAACATCAAACTAGAGAAAACCTCCCTAAGGATGTTTGTTCCAGTTTGTTTAAAAGAGAATATTCTAAGATATTTTGGCTACCTGGTCTGCTTGTTTTCATGCTGAGGGTCATTCTGTCCTCTAGAAAGAGAAAAGAAAAAACAGAGCCTGAGCCTGGGAAAAGTGGAAGTAATCTTTTTCCCTAAAACTAATTGTCTTGCAAAGCCATAAATATGACATGTTGTTAATGGAGGATAATTAATTCATTCCTCATAAATACCATCCTTGTTCCACCAATGTGACTATTTTCTCCAATGGTCTCATTTGCCCCCAAAGTACAGACACCTCCTGATAAAATGTGAATCACCTGACCAAACTGAGAAGTCCCTGCGTCAAGAAAGTAAACATTTTGAGATTTACTAGGGCAATTCACATTGAAGGCAAGTGATACCTTTATTTCAACACTTTGCTCCTACCCCTCTGAAACATGAAGGCAAATATTTACCCAAGCCATCAGGAAATATACCTGTGACCAACACAAAATTGATTTTCCACATACATCTCAGTCTCAGAAAAGTAAGTTTTGAAAGAGTAGATTCACAGATACATTGGGGACTTTGTAAAAATTTGGAAAGGAAAGCTATTTTCACTTAGGTAACATTCTTAGTTTGAGGGAAGAGGCTCTGAGACAGCACGGCCTGTAATGTTAAATATAAAATGAAAAATCTTAACTCTCTAGAGTCAGTTATTATCTTGTGTGAGTTACACATGACCCTATCACACAGTTATGACACAATACAAAATATTTACAGAAATAACAGTACAACGCACCTGTAAAAAACAATGGAACAAAGCAAGAACATTACAACCTTGAACTGTTCTTTAATCCTTGACCACACTGGGATTGCCAGTAAGACCCAGAGCTCACTTGGAGCACTTGGGGCTTACACCATGCCAGACTTTGTACATTTATCTCCAGGGCCCTTCTTTGAACTAAAAAAGAGAAAGAGAGGGGGACAGATGTGAGAAAAATTTGGGTGGCAAGAAGGCTTTGGTAGTAGACTGGTGGGGAGAGAGTGTGGTGAGGAAGAGGAAGGCACTGAAGATCAGGCCTGAGGTGGCTAGAGGGACTGAGAAGACCAGTGATGGAGACATTTCCTGAGAAGGAGAATATGAAAGGAAGATGCTGTTTGGTGTTTGAGATCAGGAAAGAATCACAGATTCTTCCCTAAGCTATGGCAGCAGAAGCCATTCATGTAGAGTCTGGATCCAAGGAGATACCTCAGCCCTCCCAGTCAGACTGTGGGAGGTTCCCTACACCTCAGATTCCGCCGGCACCACTTTTGTCCCCTCAACCCAGTCTCATGAGGATCTGTAGCACGTCTAACTATTAAAGTTAGGTTGATTCAAATACACACCATCCACAGAGGAATTAAAAAAGAGAAATAATTTAAATAGTTGAGAGGATTCTAACTGCCACCCCGCTCAATTGACAGAGGCCTCCTAATAAGTCAGAAGGGCACAGGAGCCCCCAGATCTGAGCAGGAGTGGCCTCCTCCACCACACGCTCCTGTCCCCCTCCTGCTCCACAAGGGACCTCACACATATGAGTATGAATATCCAGGTTAGCACATCTAGACTCTAAGCACACATGCTTGGTTGCTCTGTGGGGTTAGGGATCTACACACAAGTAGTACAATCCATTCTGGGGACAAAGGTTACACAAGCCCAGAAAACTAGGCTGAGGTCTTTGGCAGGAAGTTCCAGGGTCCTGGATTGCTTTGGTGAAGTCTAGAGAGTATGGGTCATGGATAGGCTTGTCCTTTGGCCCTATAAGGAGAGGTGTTGTTGGAGGATGACCTCTTTCTTCACTGCCTCACACTGGCACAAAACTTTAAGGAGTCCGAAAAATTATCAGTTTGAACCTGTCCATGCAGGACACTTTTTCTTTTTTTTAAGAGAGAGAAAGAGACAGACAGACGGACAGAGTGTGTGTGAGCAGGGTGGAGGAGGGGCAGAAGGAGGGAAAGAGAGAGAATTCCAAGCAAACTCCATACCAGGTGTGGAACCCAACACAGGGTTTGATCTCAAGACCCTGAGATCATGACCTGAGCCAAAATCAAGAGTCAAGAGTGGGATGGTTATCAACTGAGCCACCCAGGCACCCCTCCCTCCCTCTATGCCATTATTACAAAAGTCATTTGGTCAAAGAAGAAAGATGAAATACATTTTATTTGACAGTTTATTTGCTGATTTATAACTTCAAAAAATATAGGGACATATATTCTGTGTCTATTTATATTCTTGTTCCAGTTGTCACAAAAAGCAAGGAGAGGGTCTGGAGAAGGAAGATTTGAACTGGTCACTTCCTCTGGTTGCTCAGTGCCCATGTTCCTCTGACAGTGAGTGTGACTCTTGCCACACTGTGTGTGTTCTTGGGATTAAGAGATACATATTACTCATATCACATAGTCCCCGAATGCAAGTCAGCTACTGCTCCTGATACCAGGTAGGACACAGCCATCATTTCTAATCCTGAGAAATCATGGGCCATGTTGGACTCACTGTGACACTGTTATGTATGTCCCAGTCTGACTTGTCTATCAATATGGGCTTTTAGATAGCTGTCCATGTCTCATGAAGATATTTTTCAAAGTTAATTTTGACTGTATTTAAACTTTACTCTATTCACATGTACATGCTGACTGAATGAACATCAGGCATTTTGCTGAGGGTAATAGCCCTTTGGCTAGTCATTGGAGGGTGAAGGGAAAAACTGTAAGTAAGATGAATTGGGGATGGTTTCAACTGGAAGAAAAATAAAAAGTGGGTGGGATAATTTAGATGTTTTATTCTTTTCCCAGCCCGAAGACAACTGAGAATGACCAAGGCAACCGACGTCAACCCTCTCACTTACCCACTTCAAAATTGATGAATCGATGGAGCAGACAAGCAGGTGCTTTGGGGATAGGATGAATAATTTTATTTATAAAGAGAGGGAAGAAAATATAATAAAAACTCAGGTTCTAAAATCCTGTTATGAGGATTGGATCCTCCGTTGTTCCATAAAAAGTCACAAAAGAGCCTTTGCACTTAGCCTCAAGCCCAGCACTGCAACTTCTGTGCCTTGAAATTCAAGAGAAGGCCATGCCACTTTCTGATGAAACTGGTTCACCCTGACACTTTGAAGCAAGGCCCCCTGGGAAAAAGCTGCTGAAGAGAAAGACAGTTGTTACTGATTCTGTAAGGGCTGATTTTCACAGACTGGGAAAAGCAACATTGCTTTAAGAAGGACAACACTGCCAATAATTGAGCTCTTCTAAGGAGGTTTGAAAAGATAGGATGGTAAACACTCAAAGAGAACTAGGCTTTTAAAGAAGTAGGTGTCCATGGCTGAAAACATAAAGGCTGTTTTTTGGTTTTTTTTTTTTCTGTCTGAAAGATGGTTCTGATGCTTTTATTTCAGAAGAAATGTCAGCTATTATTTGGGAGCTGTTGATTATCTGGTTCAAGAGGTATAGAGAATACAAAGCGGAAAATGAGACCACAAAAAAATTTGTTTTCTTTTTTTTTTAAAGATTTTATTTATTTATTTGACAGACAGAAATCACAAGTAGGCAAAGAGGCAGGCAGAGAGGGGGGAGGCAGGCTCCCTGCTGAGTAGAGAGCCCAACGCAGGGATCGATCCCAGGACCCTGAGGTCATGACCTGAGCTAAAGGCAGAGGCTTAACCCACAGAGTCACCCAGGCGCCCCATACAAAAAAAAAAATATTTAAACAGAGGAATGTGCATCACGATGGTGAGCAAAATTCAGGGGAGGAATAAACCAAGGCTGTTAGGAGTGAGAAATATATGGACAAAGTATGGGGCGGCGGGAAGCTTAAAGATTCCCAAATTTAGGTTTGATAATTGCTTAATAAGGCTACTAAACATATTTCTTTGAAAATCAGATTTTTCTCCCAAGTTAAAATTTGAATATAACATCAAGATAGAATCCATTATTCAAGAACAGTTATTGTGTACAGCGCCTTCAATTTTGTAAGGGGTAAGAGACACGTAAGGCACAGGTCCTGACTTCAGAAGGTGTTTTTTTTTTCCCCTAGGAAGAATGAAAAACTAGACCTTGGACTGAATTGTGTACACAGCAGGGAGAGGGCTGCCCATCAGGGGAGCCCACCTCTATCATTTACTGCTCGTGTGATATTGGGGAAGTTTCTAAGCTG
>RCUC01156816.1:0-24063 GCA_003697995.1 Taxidea taxus jeffersonii
GTGGCAAGCTGCCCAAGCCTGAACAGGAGGGGGGAAGGAGAAAAAAGTAAAGGTTATTATAATTCCATGCGAGCAGCTCTGATTTCCCTGTACCTATAATCATGAAATACCCTACTCCAGATACAAGCCCCTATTCTCTCCCAAATTCTGAGCCCTTCCAGATTCATGCTCTGGGACCACATCAGCTCATGAAGCCCTTGCAGCACTCCCTCCTCTCCCACCAACATCTCAACCACCGGCCAATTTCTCACTCCTTTTCAGTGCTTCAGCTTCTAGTAAGCACCCAGTGCATCACCTCTCATCTTGCCCCCACTTCCTGACCACCTTTCCTCCAGTTTCCAAAAACATGTTCATTCCTTCCTTCCCAAAACCAACCCCCTTCACCCACAAAACAACACTCCATCAATTTCAATCTCCAGTTCTTTTAGTATCCTCCTTTGGCAAAATTGTTCCTGGTTGAAAATGACTGATCTGTATCTATTTGTCCTGCAGATTAATAATAATTTTTGTGTGGAGGACAAAAACTAGTGTAATTCAAACACATTTGACAAGGAAGAAAAGGGAAGGAAATTCCGATGCATTCTGGAATTTTTTTTTTTTTTTAAAGATTTTATTTATTTATTTGACAGAGATTACAAGTAGGCAAGAGAGGCAGGCAGGGAGAGAGAGGAGGAAGCAGGCTCTCCGCGGAGCAGAGAGCCCGATGTGGGGCTTGATCCCAGGACCCTGGGATCATGACCTGAGCCGAAAGCAGAGGCTTTAACCCACTGAGCCACCCACGCGCCCCACATTCTGGAATATTTTTAAGTAAAATTATCTTCATGTAGTCTTTCCCTAAAACTATACCTACAAATTACTTTATCAATAGGTTATTCTTTTATAATGGGCTCTCTCCTCTACCAAAGCAGGTTTACCATTTTGCATTTCTTTTAACTCCTTATTTAAAAAACACCCTATATTACATACTAAAGACAACTACAGAAGCAATGAAAATTGCTCACATTCCTCAGTAAACCATAATTACAGATGCAAAGAGAATCATGCCACGGAGAGAAATTAACTAACCCGGCATCTTTAAGGAGGTCCAAGAAAGCATGGAATTTCCGAAAAGAATTCTCAATGCTGCCCAAAACACCTTCATCATCCAGGATCATGCTTGTCAAGGACTGTGCATGCAGGGCTTCAGATAAAGAGAAGTTTATATTTCTTAACTGGGCATTTTCATGTTCCAGCTACAAAAGAAAATTGAAAATGTCTGACATGGTTTTCTTCCATTGTCCTAAAAAAATAGTTTTTAAGCAATAAAACTAAAATAAAACATTTCAAATATAATTAATTTGTAATTACTATTTCTGCCTATAAAGACAGAGACTACATCACTTAAGAATCAAAACCCAAATATACCCAATGAAGTTTCCTATACAACACTTAGGTGGTATATAAATAAACCAAAGTAACTGTTTTATTAAAGATCTTTCAAAAGATCACTTTTCTAACTGGTTATATTCATAACAGACCCTCATTTACATTAGAAAAATTAGTTGCTTAAGGTTCCCTTTAAATTAGAAAGTGAATCGCTTCTCGGCCTTTTGGCTAAGATCAAGTGTAGTATCTGTTCTTATCAGTTTAAATTAGAAAGTGAAGTAGTCTGATTTGAGCAAAGCATATTCCAACTTTGCTGGACGTTAAGGATTAACTTTACTGAGCAAAATATTAAATGGCTAAGTTTAAAAGTCCTAAATCATACCCAACTTATTAACTGTACAATGACTAATATCCTCCTTGGCTTCTTGAAAATGTTTCCTCCCTCATGTGACCCTTCCCCCTCCCCATCTATTCATCTAAAGCCACAGGTAAATCTGACTCTAGTATTTCTCAGAGAGGCTCTTTTGTTCATGACATAGCTTTTACCTTACAGGTTCAACCTTTCCTGAATGAGTAAGTGTTCGTCAATCCCATGTATGCACTTGGAAAAATTCCTCCCAAAACTCACCTTATAATAATAAATTATGTTTATATACAACTTCTGAGCCTATGTCCTGCTTCCATACACATTAGCCTAATGTAATTCTCATAGTATATGTTTTTATCTTTCATTGTATTCTTAGTTTTCCAATATTTTATACGTATTTATTTATTCACGGTCAGTAAATAGTTTCATCATGTCTTTTATGTTACTATATATGCCTTATAAGCATAAGTGCTTTCTTCTCTTTTTTTTTTTTTAAAGATTTTATTTATTTGACAGAGAGAGAGAGAAATTTCCCACGTAGCCTGAGAGGCAGGCAGAGAGAGAGGGTGAAGCAGGTTCCCCACTGAGCAGAGAGCTCAATGTGGGGCTCGATCCCAGGACCCTGAAATCATGACCTGAGCTGAAGGCAGAGGCTCAACCCACTGAGCTACCCAGGTGCCCCCAAGCATAAGTGCTTTCTTGAACTAAAGCATCATGAACAGAAAATAAGCTAACGTCATAAAAACACAAACACACCAAAAAACCCCTAAGATTTTTACTTTTTTTTTTTTTAATTTGCCCCACGCCCAAAATAGGTGGACCTCAGTGCAGGGCTTGAACTCACAATGCTAAGATCAGGACCTGAGCTGAGATCAAGAGTCAATGCCTAACTGACTGAGCCACCCAGGCATCCCTAAGATTTTTCCATTTTAAAAACATATTTTTTGGATATATGACCCCTAAATATAAGTAAATACAAAAGTTATATGGTACAACCAATGCACAATATATTAGTTTTAGAGTTTATAAACTGCATGTGTATGCCTTAAGATCAAATAAAAATAAAACCGGGACGCCTGGGTGGCTCAGTTGGTTAAGCGGCGGTCTTCGGCTCAGGTCATGATCCCAGCGTCCTGGGATCGAGTCCCACATCAGGCTCCTTGCTCAGCAGGGAGCCTGCTTTTCCCTCTGCCTCTGCCTGCCTCTCTGTCTGTCTGTGCTTGCTCTCTCTCCCTCTTTCTCTGTCAAATAAATAAATAAAATCTTAAAAAAAAATAAGAAAAAAATAAAACCAAAACACTTTCATAAGTATAAGAAAAAACTTGTTTACCTCACTGACTCGTTTATCAGCCTTAAACCTTATTACTCTTTCCTCCTTTAACTGCTTTAGGCACTCCTCCAGTTTCTCCTAGTGTGAAAAAATAGAGTAAGTATTATAAACAATTCATAGTATCATATCCAAAATCCTTTCCAGTTATAGATCTCATCAAGGATATAGGCACAGAGCCACAAGTAAACTCAGACTTCAGGATTTTTTTTTTTTTTTTACTTTATTTGAGAGAGACACAGCAAGAGAGGGAATACAAGCAGGGGGAGTGGGAGAGGGAGAAGCAGGCTTCCTGTTGAGCAGGGAGCCTGATGCGGGGCTCAATCTCAGGACCCTGGAATCATGACCTAAGCCAAAGGCAGACACTTAACAATTGAGCCACCCAGGCGCCCCAGACTTCAGGATTATAATATACTATTTATGATACAATACTGTGCTGGTGAAATTAATTACCAAAAATCAAATTAGCATATTAAAAATTTATTTGAATCCAATACTTTTCAAGATAAATATGTGGCAGCTCACCATAAAAGGCGTATGTGTATAATATAGTTAAGTCTGAAATAAATAAAAAACTAAAGCTAAGAAGGGAAAATTCTACTTTTATTAATAGGTCCCTTTATAACTAGAAATCTTATTAACACAGTTAACCCACCCAAATTATGTTACTGCAGATTCAAATGAATTTTTTAAAAAGCAAACACTTTTTTTTTTAAATATTTTATTTATTTGTTAGAGAGAGCGAGCGAGCACAGGCAGACAGAGAGGCAGGCAGAGGCAGAGGGAGAAGCAGGCTCCCTGCTGAGCAAGGAGCCTAATGTGGGACTCGATCCCAGGACGCTGGGATCATGACCTGAGCCGAAGGCAGCCGCTTAACCAACTGAGCCACCCAGGCGTCCCCAAAGCAAACACTTTTAAAGCATTTTATTATGTGCCAAGCCCTTAGTAGGAATTTCCAGGATATTAATTTAATCATCAAAACCCTACAAGGAAAGAACAATTATTAACTCCATGTCTTTTTGCAGGTAAGAAAACAGAGGCAGAGAAAAGTAGAGTAGGACACCCAAGACCATGTCACCTAAGACATTATGTTGTAGAACCACATTCTAAACTCAGGAAGTTGGGTGCCATGCCTGTTCACAGAAGTGGTAATTTCCCCACTCACCAATGTCAGTAAAATAGAATGCACATTGGTAACCCCTCTTTTGATTTACAAGAACAAGACACTTAAAAGTCCTTGCAGTGGTTGGCAGAATTCTAAGAGAGTCCCCCCCCCACCCCAGATTCCTACCTGTTAAACTATAAATGCTCCCAGTTAATCAAATCCTAGTCTAGGTGCTGCAATGAAGGGATTTTGCAGATGTAATTAAGGTTCCTCAAATCTTTAATTGATCTTAAGAGATTATTCTGGGTGGATGTGACCTAATCAGGTAGCCCATTGAAAGGGACTCGGGTCTTCCTTAAGATCTAAAGTAAAGGGGCACCAGGGTGGCTCAGTGGGTTAAAGCCTCTGCCTTTGGCTCAGGTCATGATCCTGGGATCCTGGGATCAAGCCCCACATCGGGCTCTCTCAGCGAGGAGCCTGCTTCCTCCTCTCTCTGCCTGCCTCTCCGCCTACTTGTGATCTCTGTCTGTCAAATAAATAAAAATCTTAAAAAAAAAAAAAGATCTAAAGTCAAAAAGGGACAAAGGGGAGATTCTCTGTAGCTGGCTTGGAACAGGTCAAGTGTGATGTCATGGTGAGGAAGGCTGGAGGGAAGCCTCTAGGAGCTGAGACTGGCCCCTGACAGCCAGCCAGGAAAGGAGGATCTGTGTCCTACAACTCCAGAAACTGAATTAGGCCAATGAGCTGTGTCGTTGGGAGTAGGTTCTTTCCCAGAGCCTCATGATGGGAACACAGCCTGACTGACATCCTGAGCTCAGCTTTATGAGACGAAGCAGAAAGCTCAGCTGTGCCATACCTGGACTTCTGCCCTACAGAACTGGGAGCTCAGCAGCAGGTGTTGTTTTAAGCCACTAAGTTCACGGCAACAGAAAATTAATATACTACTCAACCCTCAGGTTCATGAACAAAATAAATGACTGTTACTGTTTTAAGCCACTGTTTTGGGGCTGGTGTCTCATGCAGCAATAAATAAACAAAATACCTCCATTTATTAAAACAAGGAGGTATATTTATATATTTTAAAGGCTTTTGAACAATCACTTAAACAAAGAATTTCAACTTAAAGTTTAGTTTGCCCCTGATGTGTGCGGGTTGAGGGAGGAACTCTATGCTGTCACTGAGAGAGGAAACTAGGACCAGCTTCTGGACAGTGAGTACATACCAACGATCTTACACCCAGGAATTTACCCTAAGGATGCGGCAAAGATTTATCTACCAACATGTTATACGGGACTGTTTAGAACTAAATCCTAGAAGTAAGCTACAAGCTTCCAAATTGGGTTAGTTTAAATAAAGACAGCATACCCATATGAAGGAATGCTCTGCGAAGCCACTAAAAAACACTGACAACAAGAGGTCTTAACCAGAATTAATGAATGGGCCTCAGGAGTTCTATATTCTATGTGTTTTTCAGGGAAGATAGTACATAAACTTAATCTAAGATTCTCTGATGGTATAAGAGTATTTAGTGATAGGACAAAATATTTTTGGTATCTTTTTTTTTTTTAAAGATTTATTTATTTATTTGACAGAGATCACAAATAGGCAGAGAGAGGAGGAAGCAGGCTCCCCGCTGAGCAGAGAGCCCGATGTGGGGCTCGATCCCAAGACCCTGGGATCATGACCTGAGCCGAAGGCAGAGGCTTAACCCACTGAGCCACCCAGGCACCCCTATTTTTGGTATCTTTTTATGGCAAAAGGGTAGACTGGGTGTGTGTACATATAGAGGTGGCTTTTATTTTCTTCAGTAAGTTTTTCATTGTTTTTAAAATTTTGCTCAATGAACACACACTTTATACTCAGAACTTATGTTTAAAAATTTAAAAAATAGTCTAATAACTTCAAATTCTTTAATGTTTCATTAAACAGTTGAAGCCAGCCACATTTTTAATGGGGACAAAGGAAAAAAAATTGCAAAATTCCTCTACTTGTATAATGGTTTTAATATTTAAAACTTATTTCACAGAAATTCTAAACAAATAAGTAAACAAAGTCTCACCACAATCAGGGAAGTAAAGACTGAAATGCTCCATTCTCAACTGGCTCTAAAGATGAACAGCACATTGTGCAATTACATGACATGGCTTCTCCCTCTAGTGGAGGGAGTTAGAACATCATGTTGGCTTTTCATGAGAAAGTGTACCCTCCTCTTACAAAGTTTTAAGTAATTCATGTTCTTTAAAAAAATATGAAACAATACGAGACTCATAATCATAGGAAACAAACTGAGGGTTGCTGGAGGGGAAAGGGCGGGGGGATGGCATAACTGGGTGATGGACATTAGGGGGACACAAGATGTAATGAGCACTGGGTATTATGTAAGACTGATGAATCACTGAATTCTACCTCTGAAACTAATAATATATTATGTTAATATATTGATATTAATATATTATGTTAATTGATTGAATTTAAATAAAAATTTTTTAAAACACTCAACGTCTACATTAAAAAAAATATGGTACCAAATGATTAGATAATAAAATTACATGGGGGCGCCTAAGTGTCTGCCTTTGGCTCTGGTCACGATCCCAGGGTACTGGGATAGAGCCCTGCATCTGGCTCTCTGCTCAGCAGGAAGCCTGCTTCTCCCTTTCCCACTCCCCCTGCTTGTGTTCCCTCTCTTGCTGTGTCTCTGTCAAATAAATAAATAATATCTTAAAAAGAAAAGAAAATTACATGACATTTGGTTATGTCAATTAAACTAATGATCAGGTTTTAGAGAAATCTTCCTTCTTATCTGCTCTCTTTCCCCTTCTATACATTGGCTAGTTTGACTCTTTTTCTTTCTTTTTTTTTTTTTTTTAAAGATTTTATTTATTTATTTGACAGAGATCACAGGTAGGCAGAGAGGCAGGCAGAGAGAGAGAGAGGGGGAAGCAGGCTCCCTGCGGAGCAGAGAGCCTGATGCGGGGCTCGATGCCAGGACCCTGAGATCATGACCTGAGCTGAAGACAGAGGTTTAACCCACTGAGCCACCCAGGCGCCCCTTGACTCTTTTTCTGAAACAAAGCTCCCATCATACTATATCTCTAATTTTATGTTCAAATTTTTTATGTAATTAAGGGATTCATAGACTTGATTTTTGAAAAAGATTTATTTTTGAGAGAGAGAGAGCGGGCGCACCTGTGAGCTGGCAGGGGAGGGGAGAGAGAGAATCTCAAGCAGACTCCTTACTGAGCAAGCAGCCCAAGAGTGTCACTTAACCAACTGAGCCACCCCTAAACTTGACTTTTTTAATGGGCTATAAAATATTCCCCTGAGCATGTCTCCTGGTTCTATAAGCATTCCTTCATTAAACACTGAAATTCTTTCTAACCTTCCAATATTATAAAACAAAATAACTATTTTTACACATGAAGGCCTTTTTTCATATGTAGAATAATTTTCTTGCAATAAGCCAATAAAAATGAGTTTAAGATCAAAGCAAATGAGTTCTGTGATAATGATCTTCAAAAGATTCCTAAGATTTTAGACTGCTTTCAGCAGTGTATCACTTGGTATATAACTTCTATTGTAACTGTTGGCTTGTTTCCTCACTTTAAAGTGCAAGAAATTTAGGGGGAAAGGAGTGTATCTTATCCCAGAACATGTGCCAAGTGCCAAGTCCACAATAAGTGATTGCTGAATGAGATAAACCCGTGCCAATATGAGATCTATGTGTATAATTAACAGTTACACTTCTGGGGTGCCTCGGTGGCTCAGTGGGTTAAGCTTCTGCCTTCGGCTCAGGTCATGATCTCAAGATCCTGGGATCGAGTCCCGCATCGGGCTCTCTGCTCAGCGGGGAGCCTGCTCCCCCCCCCCCGCCTGCCTCTCTGCCTACTTGTGATCTCTCTCTCTCTCTCTAATAAATAACTAAAATCTTAAAACAACAACAACAAAAAACAGTTAAACTTCTCTTTCAGATAGTATTTTTATTTTATTTTATTTTTTAAGAGATTTTATTTATTTATTTGACAGACAGAGATCACAAGTAGGCAGAGAAGCAGGCAGAGAGAGAGGAGGAAGCAGGCTCCTCGCTGAGCAGAGAGCCCGACGTGGGGCTCGATCCCAGGACCCCGAGACCATGACCCGAGCCAAAGGCAGAGGCTTTAACCCACTGAGCCACACAGGCGCCCCTCAGATTGTGTTTTTAAAAATTCAGAATCTCTGGCTAAAACCTGGCCCTACCCCTTAGCAGTATAACTTTGGGCAAGTTCAGGAACTCTAGGCCTCAATTTCCTCATCTCTAACATTAAGATAGGTTCCCCACACGACAGAGTTCTTGGGAGGATTACATGAGTTAACACACACATAAAACTCAGAAGAGCGCTTGGTACGGAGGGTATGTTCAATTGAAGCTAACGAATATATGTGAATGCAAATAGTAGCAAAGGGCTTAAAATCAAAAAGTCTCAACTCACTCACACATCCAGCCCCCTTGAGGCAAACTTTTCTTTAGCAGGTTTTAATTTTTTTAAGTAGTCTTTACGCCCAAGGTGGGGTTTGAATCCACAGTTCCGAGATCAAGAGTGGCATGCTTTGTAGACTAAGCCAGCCAGGTAGCCCCCCTGGGCAGGTTTTAATTGTAAAATATGATATACATACTAAAAAGTGCATCTTTACATGCATGCATCCCTAAAAATTCCCTTTGGTTTTCCCAACTCTTAACTTCACTAAAAGATCACAGTATATCCAATCTTCTAGTCAATTTTGTTTTTTAAAAATTCATCTACATTGTTGCCAGTAGCTCTAATTAGTTAAACTTTATTACTTTATCGTTTCCCACTAAATGAATACACATAATTTAATTTTTGACTCAAGGGACATTTGGGCTGTTTTCAGTTGGTGCTTGTGCAAATCACACACACGTCCTGTTGTACCATTTATTCTACATACACCAGCTGGGCAGGGGAGAGGGAAACTGGTTGGGTTGTGGAGGAGTAACACTTCAGCTGATGAACAATGCTGAATGCTTTCCAAAGTAGCTATGTAGATTTATAGGCCTATATAAGCAGGGTGTGAGATTCCTATTATACTCTGGGTCTAGGAAACCCATAATTATCAGACATTTTTTGTTAATGGGATTGGAGTGTTGTGGCCATCCATATTGGACACTTTTCTATGTTTATTAGCCATCTGGATTTCCTTTCTTTCTTTTTTTTTTTCTTTAAAGATTTTATTTATTTGACATAGACACAGCAAGAGAGGGAACAAAAGCAGGGGGAGTGGGAGAGGGAGAAGCAGGCTTCCTGCCGAGCAGGGAGCCTGATGTGGGGCTTGACCCTAGGACCCTGGGATCATGACTCAAGCAGAAGGCAGATGCTTAACGACTGAGCCATCCAGGCGCCCCGTCCCTGGATTTCCTTTCTTTTTTTAAAGATTTTATTTATTTATTTGACAGAGATCACAAGTAGGCAGAGGCAGGCAGAGAGAGAGGAGGAAGCAGGCTCCCCACTGAGCAGAGAGCTGGATGTAGGGCTCGATCCCAGGACCCTGGGATCATGACCTGAGCTGAACGCAGGGGCTTTAACCCACTGAGCCACCCAGGTGCCCCTGGATTTTTTTTTTTTTTAATTATTTATTTATTTATTTGACAGACAGAGATCACAAGTAGGCAGAGAGGCAGGCAGAGAGAGAGGGGGAAGCAGGCTCCCCGCTGAGCAGAGAGCCCGATGTGGGGCTCGATCCCAGGACCCTGAGATCATGACCTGAGCTGAAGGCAGAGGCTTTAACCCACTGAGCCACCCAGGAGCCCCTGGATTTCCTTTCTTAATGAGCCTTTAGCCATCCTTATTTTCAATTCTTCTCTATTTCCAAGTAATAAACTTTCATGACTACATCATGATTAAGTTTTAGACATTATTAACTTCCTACTTTACTAAATAAGATGTTAATTCATTTACACTCTTTTCCTAAGTCCATTTCTCTCACTGAAGTCACATCCTCATTAGTTTTTCCACTGGTCGTGAACTCTTTCACTTGCAGTGATATCCTTAAAAATCTCTATTGTTGGGGCGCCTGGGTGGCTCAGTCGGTTGAGTGTCTGCCTTTGGCCCTGCATCGGGCTGGGGGGGGGGCCCCTCCCTGCTCGGTGGGGAGCCTGCTTCTTCTTCTCCCTCTGCCCGCCACTCCCCTTGCTAGTTTGCTCTCTCTCGGAGACAAATAAATAAATAAAATCTTAAAAAAAAAATCTGTATTGTTAATTGACCATAAACTCTTCCAAAGCCCCACTTTGGGAACTGGACATTCATGCCTTTTTCCCTTCTTTCCACCTCTTGTTTACCTTCCCAATCTACCTTTTATGTTGTCAAAGCTGATATTTACATTTTGTTCTGTTTTCTGTTGAGATGTTAACATCAAATAGTCCCTGGTCCTACCAGGTATCTGTTTTTACTCCTTTTCTTCCACCCCACTCCCACCCCGTCATGTATGCTTTACTCAACTCTCAGGTGAACCGGTGATTTTCCACTTAGGCACAAGAGCAGAAAGCTCCCTGGAAGCTCATGGTTGACTGAGAAGAGGTGGGTAGTCAGTTATAATAAGGAACCCCCCAAATACTCTTTTCTAGGGTGTACAACTGCACTAGGTGCCCTAGTTCTTCCCAGTTCTTTTCCTCAAATTTTTATTTAAATTCTAGTTAGTTACCATACAGTGTAATAGTGGTTTCAGTAGAATTTAGGGATTCAGCACTCACATCTAACTCCCCAGTTTTTTCCGAAGTAAAATTATCTCATTTCAGGAGAATGAGGGTGGGGATGGGAGTCAACTCTCCCAAATAAAAACCTCCCACACTGGCTCTCCGTATTCCAGTCACATTTTTATTAATTCTAGCGTCTCCTCCCTGCGCATCTGAAGATGGAGCTATTTCTGCCGGGGGGATTAGATTCCCCACAGCGGAAGCCAGTCCCTGTGCAATTCTAGGTTGTGGTGTTCCTCAGCTTCCCACCCTCCCACTTCTCTTCTGTCTTTGTAAAAAATGTTGAAAAATCCCTTCTCTTGATTGTGGTGGATATATTCTTAAAAATTTTGATACCACAGGGCACCTGGGGGGCTCAGTGGGTTGGGACCTCTGCCTTCGGCTCGGGTCATGGTCTCGGGATCCTGGGATGGAGCCCCGCAACGGGGTCTCTGCTCAGCGGGGAGCCTGCTTCCCTCTCTCTCTCTGCCTGCCTCTCTGCCTACTTGTAATGTCTGTTTGTCAAATAAATAAATAATAAAAAAAAATTTGATACCAGCACCTTAATGTCTTATCAAGGTGGAGAGAGCCGAGAGGGTCCTCAGCACATCCTGAATCAGGTAATCCCTGGTTACAGTTCCTGACCTCCTTGGTCTTCCCCAGTGCCTACTGTTGCTTTTAGAAGTATAATCTCCCTAGTGTCTTGGTGCAGAAAACGAACACATCTAAAATGACCGCAAATTAGACAGTCTGGGGTCTTGTCTCTACCGTGCAACTTAGTAACAAAGCACTTATTTACTTTAACAAAGGGCTACAAATTCTAGGTGCTCATTTAGAAGATAAAAGGGATAGTTCTACATCAATTCCAGATTCATCCCACTCTAACATTTCATAATTTTCCAGGTACTTATCTTAGAATTTCCCTATGTTACTGTCATTAATTTTTGTTAGGAAAATAAAAATCTGGCTTTCTTTTTTAAAAAACCAAATAGTAAAAGGGGCGCCTGGGTGGCTCAGTCGGTTAGGAATGGAAAATTTCCTTTTTGATTTTTATTTCTCTGAATTCAAATATCTACCTTCCACATTGGTCTAAGCCAAGGAACTGGTGAGGGAAAGAAGCCATGTACAAGCTGTTCCAGTGTCCTGATCAGGCTTCTGCCTGCCCAATAACCACTATAGCTTAAAAAATAACGTCTGGATCTTTAAAGTGGCAACTTTGTACCTCTAATGCTTCTTGTTTTAAGCTGGTTTTCTCAGGCTGCTCTTGAACACTTTCGGATGAATCGTCGACCTCTTCAATTTCTGAGGAGGAAGGACTCTCTACTGTCACAGTCACAGGAAAATCTGATTGCTTAGAGAAAGAAGACAAGGTTGTAGAAGAGATAACAAAAACCAGATACCAAATATTATAGGATATTTAACAAAACTGATCTAAGGTATCAAGTTATTATCTATAAATGTCTTCTACTACTTAGTCTAAAACAAGAATGACAAAGTAAAATGACAGTGACTTATTTTTGCTGTCAATGTATGGAATTCTGTTAAGGCTAGTATTTGGAATCATCCATATTATTTTTAATTTTCTTTCACATGAGCCAAGTGAGGAGTCAGGGTGAACATTTTTCTCAGACCAACTTGACACTGAAGATGAGACATTTACTCTCCACTGTCAGATATAAAATGTCTGGAAGAAAATGTAGTTTTTGAGGAAAAATCCATTAGTAGGGGAGTGATAAGAATTAGAAGAATAATTAGAAAGTCAACATATCTAGTGAAAAAAAACTTTTTTAAATAAATCACTTACACATACACAACTAAAATGGACCTATCAAAAATCTCATCTTATCATCCTTCAGCCACCGTAAGCCAGAACTACTGTAACGGTAACACAATTCTCCTCTCAAGTTTCACTGCCACTGGAATGCAGTTCAGTACGTTGTTTCCAAACACTTGAAAACTGACCTGATCACGACTCCATAAAAAGTCTACAGATTGGAAAGAGGAGCGCTGGGATTGCATAACTGCACAGAAGACAAGTCACTGGGGTACCATTTTAACGATAAGCAACAAATCCCAGAGTACAGGAAAGTTCCAATGGTAGAATAAGGTTTACCCCCTTTCTTCTGGACATGCAGGGGGCAGGGCTCACAACTGGGGTGCTCTTCTCCCAATCCAGCAGTGTTACTCTACTCAGAGCAATTATGCAGTCTCCCAGCACAAGGGGGAAGGAGAACCCGACACTCTTGACAGGAATGGCTGGTTCTAAGACAGCCTAAGGCAGCAGGACAGGGAATGTGTGTGATCTTGTTGAGAGAGAAGTGCTCTGAGAGACGAGAGACTCTGGCTTCTTTATTTTGCCTTTAGGATCTGGAACTTATACATATAGCCCTCAAATAACATTTCTCGAAAACATACATTATTGAGAACGACAACTCCATGTGTTGGGTCAGGAATAGCGGTCAAATTCCTTTCACTGGGTTAACAGGTGACCTGTGGGCTGGAGAAATGGCTTCCCTGTTTACAGATGGAACCACAAGATGCCCAGTGTGTGACACAGTCACAGAACTACATGGTGTCATTAGGAGAGCAACCTGACAAGTTGCAAATGGATTTATTTCAGAGAGGGAATGTTCCCTGTAAGGCTCTGTTTAGCCTAAAACACAGAGAATGACCTCCCACCGTTCTCACTTAATCTTCTATATACGGTAAATATGAGAACTACGTACCTGCAAATGATTATATACATCACGAGTTTTGATTAATGGAAAACCCCTAAAGAGATATCAACAAATTAAGTTAAACATTGACGTGGACATCATCAGTTAATGCCAGTTAATAAAATTTGCTAAAATTATGTATAATATACTATTAATAGTACATATGAATTTTGTATAAAAAAATAAGCTCAAAATAAGGAGCCGGAAGACTCTGCTATGGAGAAAACCGAACAGGATTTAGCAGACTGGCTTTTCATAACTCCCTGAACTGCTGAGGGATGTCTTCACTTTCTACGTTCAGGTTGGTTTAGACTTCCAATCTAAGTTCTTTGACTAATAATCATTCTCCAATAGACAACTCCTTGTGATCTGAATGGTCTTGAGATTAATAAGTATCATAAAAAGATGATAGGAATCACAAAGTCATAAAACTGAAGTGTAAAGACTGGAGCCTGAGAACTAGAGTTTATGCAATAATAATTCACATCACCATTTGCAGTGGAGAGTATATTCATCAATATAATGTGAGCATCAATTATTTTAGAAAGTACCTACCTCAAGTCTTATTTAAAATCAAGTCTTCGTTTACTTTTTTCTTTCTTTCTTTTTTAAAAGATTTTGTTTATTTATTTATTTGACAAAGAGACACAGTGAGAGAGGGAACACAAGCAGAGGGAGAGGGAGAAGTAGGCTTCCTGCCAAGCAGGGAGCCTGTTGTGGGACTCGATCCCAGGACCCTGGGATCATGACCCGAGAGGAAGGTAGACACTTAACAACTGAGCCACCCAGGCGCCCCAAGTCTTTGTTTTCTTTTTTTTAAAAAAATTTAAAAAAAAGATTTTATTTATTTGACAGCGAGATCACAAGTAGGCAGAGAGGCAGGCGGTGAGGCTGTGGGGAAGCAGGTTTCTTGCTGAGCAGAGAGCCCGATGCGGGGCTCGATCCCAGGACCCTGAGATCATGACCTGAGCCGAAGGCAGAGGCTTAACCCACTGACCCACCCAGGTGCCCCAAGTCTTTGTTTTCTTAAGCAATTGTAAATCCCCAATTTCTTGAAACTACTCCATAAGTTATTTAAAAATAATCTGTAGCAAATTAATTCACTCAGCAGGCCTAAAATTATAGTTTGACCATTTAAAGAGACTTTTATACTTCTAGGATAAAAAATCGATAGGCACCGTTATCCTCTGGGTAAGTAATCAGCTAAAACTAGTTAAATCTAATTTGATTTACTAAATCTGATTCACTAAAATGATTTAAGCCAGTTGACTGAGTTAGATTAAGTCTAATCCCTCCTCCTCATCCATTCTGCATTAAACTATTCTCCAGGCCAGAAATGTCTTTTTTTCCCATTCCTTATATATCCAACTTCCTCCTCCTGCACTGTAGGGCCCTGCCCAGTTATACCCACTTTTAATGAAACCTTTACTCACCTGTACCAGTGGGGAGAATGTTATGTCCTCTTGACTCCCACAGGGTTACATTTGTTGTGACACAAGAAATAGCTTGCAACTCCCAATTATAACTGTTTTTGTTTTGTTTTGTTTTTCTTCCTTCAAGGACTCATTAGGCAGAAGCCGCAGGTGAGTTACCGTTTTTCCTCTAGAGAAACCACTAGAGACCACCCACATAATAGGAGCTCCAAAATGAAAATTTCTTAACAACTTAAGTTAGGAAGATATATATTCTACCTGCTCCTTTTTGCACGTTCCGCTGTGCGCCACGGCAGGAAACCAGACACGCCAGGAGGTAGAGGTTCAGGAGCGTAACACTCTTTACCAAGGGAGTGTTTTCTTCCATTGCTTACAGGCTTCTTTGTGGCCAATCCTATGTTTGCGAAAGCATTAAAGGACAAAATCAAGATGCACTAAATGGTGACACAGCAATCATCACATGTTCACACTTTATACAACAGGCATCTGCCAATGATGCGAGGCCATTAATAACAGGATCGTTCTGTAAAAATGCTTTTATGTAGACTAGCAATGTTTACAAATATAAGTTCTCACAGAGTAACAAGTTATCATTTTAACTAAAATATATGAGATGCACATAACATGCAAAAGTAAATAAAAAATACATCCCAAAGAATGAAACATGCACGATACACCTTATGTATCATGCAGAAACATTTGATTGAATCTCAGAATATCTTTGGTATTTCTGAATCTCAAAGATAGAGAAACACTGATACCTCCCTGATTCCTGCCAAAGAGAATCTGAATTGGACCAAAATTTCAACTTAAGATTAATTTTTCTATGTGAAAACAATCAAAGTAAGAGGACTAAAAGTAGCTAAGTGACAGGTAAGTCAATGTTACCCTCTGTAAGTCTGTTGCCTTCTATGCTCATTTGATTTCATATAGAAAATGAAAAAGAAGTAAGACCCAGGGGCACCTGGGTGGCTCAGTGGGTTAAAGCCTCTGCCTTCGGCTCAGGTCATGATTCCAGGGTCCTGGGATCGAGTCCCGAATCAGGCTATCTGCTCAGCAGGGAGCCTGCTTCCTCCTCTCTCACTCTCTCTGCCTGTCTCTCTGCCTACTTGTGATCTCTGTCAAATAAATAAATAAAATTAAAAAAAAAAAAAAAAGGAAGTAAGACCCAATGGATGAAAGAGCAAGATATGGAGACTTGGCCTAATTTCAGTATTAAAAAGTCAAGTATGAAATGGTTAGTAGCAACAATTAGGCCTACATGCTGATACTTTATTTAGAATAAACCATATATTAAAGTTGACATTTAAATATTTTTTTCTGTTACTCAAAACAAGTAACATAGATTTGTTATATTTATTCCTCAAATCTATTTTACTATACTACTTTAGCAGCATTAGGGTAGCATGAGAAATAAAGCATATGTGGCAATAGAGGGCAAATATTTCATAGAGTGTAGCTTACTGATAATCACTACATAAACCTGTGTGATTTCTCTGGATAAATTTATATACTTCTTAAAGTATATAGAAGTTCCATTCATCTTGTGCTATTTTTTTGTTTTTAACTTAAATACTCTCAGAAAAAATGTTCATATATATGTGGTTTGTACGTGTACACTTCTCCCCTGACTTTCAGAAACTAATGTAAGTAGCATTTGTAATTAAATCCAAAGTAATTCACACATATCTTGTTAGGAGATACAGTTCCCATTACAGTTCCTATCTTCTTTCTGCACACATGATTACAGTGTGAATGTGATACAACTCACATATTTAACCCCTATACTCACCTGGATCTAACTACATAGCCAGACATTGCTGTGGCTTACCTCTATGTCTCCATATAACTGAGGCAAATACAAAAAAAAAAGCCCAAGAAATAAAATTACTCTTAAAATAGCTCAGTGAGCCTGTAAACTTCAGTCACATTTCCACTTTGTTTAATCATGCTAAGGAAAAAAAAAAGATTTTTAATTTTTTATTTTCATTCCATGAAGTCCTATTATATACCACCAGATACTAAAATTACAGAAATCCTAATAAGACATATATATTTTTTACCTATATATAATTCTATTTCTGATATTGTATCAAGGGCACTTGGGTGACTCAGTTGGTTGGGTGAACTGCCTTCAGCTCAGGTTATGATCCTGAAGTCCGGGGATTGAGTCCTACATCAGGCTCCCTGCTCAGCATGTAGCCTGCCTCACCCTCTCCTCCCTCCTCCTGTCCACTCTCACTATTTCTGTGTCTTTCTTTTTCCAATAAATAAACAAAATCTTTAAAAACCAATAATATTATATCAAAATACCAATTTAGATACTTTCAAGAATGTTTTACACATGATGCAAACTTTTAATAATAATATCTAATTACTGTGACATCACAAATCTCACCTTCTTGCATATGCTATTTGACTACTAAAATATGTTTTAAAATAAAAATTGGCAGAGGAGGGGCGCCTGAGTGGCTCAGTGGGTTAAAGCCGCTGCCTTCGGCTCCGGTCATGATCCCAGGGTCATGGGATCGAGCCTCGCATCGGGCTCTCTGCTCTGCGGACAGCCTGCTTCCTCCTCTCTCTCTCTCTCTCTCTCTGCCTACTTGTGATCTCTATCAAATAAATAAATAAAATCTTTAAGAAAAAATTGGCAGAGGAACTGTTAAGCTTTCTTTTGATTTAATAACTCCTACTCAATATTTTATTGACCAAACAAATAGATTAACGGAGAATCAAAAACATAGCTTTTAATGGTAAAAAAAAGAAGTTGTATTTATGGAAATGTTTACAATACTATTAAAAAAATTATATAATATTTAGGTTATTTTGAATTTTCCATTAATTTATTATTTATTTATTTAAAGTGGGCTCCACACCTGACAGGGGGCTCAAACCCATGACCCCAAGGTCGAGAGTCATGTGCTCTACCGACTGAGCCAGCCAGGCACCCCAAATCTTTCACTAATCTAAAAAACAGACTAAACTCAATGAAACCTTGTGAATACATAAAAAAGTATTAACCATGAAATCATATAGAATTTTAATTCAATTTATAATGAAGTGAAAGAAGAAAAATGGCAAATTTTATTCGAGCTCTGTGGAATCACATCAATATTCCACCCACCCTGTCACCTGTACCTACACTGTCTATGTTAATAGACCATAGGAAGAGAAAACGAAAATCTTAACCAAGAAATATATTCAAAATAATGAAGTTTTTAAAAAAACATAGTTGGTTAATTTTAAAAAATGTAAATATTAGCATATCTTTTTAAAATTGTTTCCAATTCCATGAATTCTCATAATCTGTATCAGAACATTTAGTCTTTCCTATATGCAGTGTGGTTAATCCTGGTTGTTATCCTCAGTATCACACAATGGGAAGAGATTCTAATTTTAGCCATCGGAACACATATATGGCATAAATTCTAGCCACGTTAAAATGCCAGGAGAGAAAGAGTTACCGATTCTAATAGTAGCTTTCCCTTTCCGACCATTTCCCAGAATTATAGTTCTCTTTTTCTGTCTAGCAGTTTTGAATGGTTCCTTCACTGATGGAGAAGTTATCCACTGGTACTGGAAGAGAAATAACAAACACTTATTTCAATTACAGGTTATTTATGTGGGTTTGATCTCAATTGGAAATTAAGCTATTTTGAATTAACAAAAGGTTTGCAATCTGCATTTCTGGGACCTCAAATTAAAGAATCACACAATGTTTTCAAAACAGAAAAGCCATTTGATTTGACTTCATTGACTTAAGATGGCAGAAAAATGACTTGGTAGTTTTATCTTATGAGGGAAAAAAAAGGAAAAACATGCAATTAAAGAAAAATTCTTCCTAGATAACTACAACATGTTACCTCTGACTTGGCACTCCTTCCATTCTGGAGAACTTTTTTGATAACTGCTTTCATCACAGAATGATCTAAAGTAAAATAAATCAAAATTATAGTAATTGCTTCCCAATGAGCAGTTATTCCCATTTAAAAACAAACAAATTACAAAAACAAATTACAAAAAAAACCAAACTAATTACTGCTTTTCACATAAAACTAAATATAAAACCCACATTATGTGATTATATACCTATTTCCCCCTTTTTAGTATTCTAATTTCTTCCTCAGAAACCTAACACGAAAGTATGCCCCCTCCCATATTGCCCACAATGACTACTCTTTTGGCAGCAGCAAAGATGAAGTCTAAACACTTTGTGTCTAACATGGCTTTGGATAGCTTTGGATAGAAAGCAAAAGTCTGGGCACTGTTCAGATGCTTAGATAACTAAAGGGCATCTAGTCCGCCAAGCCAAAGTCCTGATTCTCTCAAAGCTGTTCCTCTCATCAGACCCCCTTTCTCAGTGAGTGGTACCAACCAGTTGCACCCGTTATCATCCAGCACTTGTTCTTTATTACTATTTCCTTCATACCCCACACCTGATCTGTCTTATTAGCTACCCCCTTAAAACACAACCTGAACTGAACCGCTTCACCAGCCCCAACCTTCCACCCTAAGGCAAACCATAAACAGTCCATATCTGGACTCCTGAGGGGGTCAGAGTCTCCTGACTGGTCTCCCCATTTTCCTTCTTTATCTCTCCCCCACCCCCAGGTCTATTCTCTACACCAGAGTCATCTTATTGAAACACAATCAAGCCTTTTCCAGCTCAAAATGCTCCACTCATTTAGATTAATCCATGTCCTTACTCTGGCCTTCAAGACCTTGTAAGATCACACCCCTGGCCAGCTCTGTGACCTCCCCGCATACCTCGCTCTCCCTCACTCAGAGTTCTCACCATGGTGGCCTCCATGTTTTCCTTAAATACTCCATCCACCCTGTCACCTACATGCCTGTGTGCGCATTGCCTCCTGGTGCTGGAAGTTGCCTCCTTCAGGTCTCGCAATGGCCAGCCACTCTCTTCATTCAGCTTTCCCCTCAAAAGTCGTTTCTCCAGTGAAGCTGCCCCTCATCAAATGGAATACAGCCCTACCGACCCCTTCAGGGTCTTAACATTAGGCTGTTTTCATACTTCCCGCCATCTAAAATCACACTACTTATCTGCCTACTCATTTCGACTTGAATTCCTCCACTAGAATGTAAACTCGTAGAGGGTAAGACTTTGGTTGACCCCGTTCACTGCTATATTCCTAGTGCCTAAAGCCTGTGTCTGGAACACAGAAAGGATTCAAAAATTACTTGCTACACTGAGAAATGAATGAAATGCTCTTTGCAGCAATGCAGAGGCGCTAATTCTCCTGGTGGAAGCTAGCTCATAATCTAGGTTCGCCTTATTCAGAGTGGCAGCCAAGAGCAATTTACACGTATAACTCATGTTAGTTAGTAAATTATCTGCTAAAATACAAGGGAAGTACAAGATTAGGAAAGTATAGCATTAGGAAAGCAAACACATTAGTTTTTTTTTTTTTTTTAAAGTTTTTTTTTAAATTTATTTATTTGAGAGACAGAGAGCACAAGTAGGCAGAGAGGCAGGCAGAGAGGTAGAGGGAGAAGCAGGCTCCCTGCTGAGCAAGGAGCCCGATGCGGGACTCGATCCCAGGACCCCGGGATCATGACCTGAGCCGAAGGTAGCCGCTTAACCAACTGAGCCACCCAGGCGTCCCAAACACATTAGGTTTTAAAAACTGTCAATACACAAACACATTCTTTGTTTTGTTATTTGTTCATCAATTAAAAAAAGAGTTACATACCAACGAGTGGATTTTTTCTTATATCCAGAACGACCAGAGTTCTGTTGGTTTCGAGGGCCTTTAGTAAAGCCTTTGCTCCTTCGTTGGTGAGCCCACACTGCTGCAGGTCAAGTGCTTTTGATGAAAGACAAAAGGTCACTTGCCAATCTACACAGATTTGACATACAGACAACTCTCGTATATTCATGTAAAAGCTTATGTAAGATTTCTGTACAAGAAGTCATGGCAGGTTTTTAATCTTGGATGTTGAAGAAAGAAAAATAAAAAAGTACATACACACACATAAAATACAAAAATCCAATAAAAAATTCTTGGATGACCCATGACTAGCCTACTCTTAGTACCAATAAATGAGCCAACATATTTTATTATTACAGAGGTGAGAATAACTCTAGATAGTCTATGAGTGAAAAACCTCACAAAAGGAGTCTTGGGGGTTGCCTGGGTGGCTCAGTGGGTTAAAGCCTCTGCCTTTGGCTCAGGTCATGATCCCGGAGTCCTGGGATCGAGCCTCGAATTGGGCTCTCTGCTCAGCGGGGAGCCTGCTTCCCCCTCTCTCTGCTTGTCTCTCTGCCTGCTTGTGATCTCTAGTCTGTCAAATAAATAAATAAAATCTTTAAAAAAAAATGCGGCTTCTCATCAGCAAGGATGCTAGTGGCAGAGTAAACTTCACAAGCAAAAGCTGGGTGGAGCTCAGAGACCGTGCTGCATTCTTTTGATATGATCTTGAGTTCCAAATCACTCTTAAAACTAGTTAAAAGGAAAAAGCCAAATAGTAGATATGTAGTAATTGTTAGTTTTAGAAAAAAAAACAAAGAAAGACGTCTAAGAGGGTATAAATAATAACAAATCCAAAGAATGTGTGAATAGGGAACATATGTTAAGAACTTACTGTGAAAGAATGACAGTCAAGAACACTATCTTGAAAAGGTCAAAGAACAGAACAAATGATCATAATACTAGTAGTTCTGAGGCTGAACAATATACTCATTTAAACCAAAGGGATCATCACAAAAGCACAAGTATAAAAAACATTACCTAAAAGGAAACTATCATATGAGCCCTTTTTTAACCCTTACATTAAAGTAACTGAGGTCTTTAAAAACCCCGTGACACACAGAAATAAGCCAGACATATGGAAACAACACGATGCAATCCTGGCAAACTCTTACCACAAAACGGATAAAGGATATATAATTAACCAACTAGCCAAAGTAATAAAAATAGCCACTACATGTCACTAGTATGTAAATTGTATAGGAATTAAAAAAATAAAATAAGATTGTTCCATCAGAGTAGGTCAAGATCACGTAACAAAAACCTTGAAAATGTACATGCCGTTCTGACCTAGCAACTAAGAATTTAACCAAAGGAAGTAAGAGACATAGGCAAGGATGTGTATCAGAGTACTGTTTTTAACAGTGAAAACCTGCAGAAAGCTCATATATCTAGCAAGAATAAATAAGCTAAATGGACCATGGGATATTCGTATAATGGCAAGTCACTAAAAATGATGTGGGAGATGTAAATGTCTGGACTTCTTAAGATGTTCATACCATATTAAAAAAGCTATAAAGTTTGGAGTAATCCCACCTGCATAAAAAAGGAGGGGTTAAAAAAATAAAAATAAAGATAAAAAAGGAAGGGTTATCACTTTTATAGCATTACAGTTTTGTTTTTTTAAGATTTTATTTATTTATTTGTTAGAGAGAGAGAGATCAAGCACAGGCAGACAGAGAGGCAGGCAGAGGCAGAGGGAGAAGCAGGCTTCCCGCCGAGCAAGGAGCCCGATGTGGGACTCGATCCCAGGATGCCGGGATCATGATCTGAGCCAAAGGCAGCCGCCTAACCAACTGAGCCACCCAGGCGTCCTGAGCATTACAGTTTTTACTAGTGACACAAGTCAGCATTTGTGAGGGGAGAGGCCTCACATGCACTGCTAAGGTGGATTATAAATTGGCATGGGATTTCTGGATGGGAATTTGGCAACATGCAGTAAGTCATAAAAATATGTCATATTATGAGGTCTTTCCACCTTTAGTAACTTAATCTATAGAGCTAATGCAATGGTCACAGAGATGTGTTCACTACACATTGTTCCTGGCAGAGCAAACTACAAAGTGTTTAAATCTAATTGCAAAGACGAATTAAACTATTGTACATCAACATGATGGAGGACTATATGATGCATCATTAAGTGAGAGAAGAGCATGAAATAGTAACTGAACCATGAGTCCACTCTTCCAGTCTCTGAAGTGTATGAACACGTCTACAGAAAAACAAAACACTGGAGGTGCGCTAAAATGTGTATTAAGATTATGGGTAATTTTGTTTAGTTACTCTGTATTTTCTATAAAGAATATATGAAAAAAAAAAGAATATATGCAACTCTTAGAGAAGCTTAAAAGCACAGTAAAAGGTATTGGAAAAAATAAGGCTTAAAAAAATCCCACGACAATGGTATTAAGCCAAAAGCTAAACATATGTAACATTTAAAAATTCTAGAATTTACCTCTAAGCCATAAATCCTCACTGAGAGATTCTGCAAAAGCACTTGCGCCAAGGTCACCAATGAGTGTGTTGCAATTCAAGGAGATGCGCCTCAGACCAGCCATACAGTCCAGATCAGGCCTCCTGTAACGAAGACTCTCAGCCCAGATTTCTTCATGCCTTCTCATGGTCTGATACTTCAAAGATTTAACAGGATGAAATTAAGACATCTGGATAAGGAAGCAGGGTATGCCTACTGAGGATGGCTTATCATGTCAGACATTTATACGCACATCCCAAGCATACAAGCCAAGAGAGTCACCCTGAGAGGCTCTTAACAGTCGATTCTAGCTTAAGAGTCTCAGGGACCCAGATTCTAATTTGCCAGTGGTTAGATTCTAGCCACTGGGTGACCTGTGGCTGATGAGTTACATAAACTTTGACAATCAATTACATTCTATACATTTTATTTTCCTAATCTGCCAAGTCAGGGAATTGGTTCCAAATTCTGTTATTGCTGAGGCTCTAAGTTCTATCATTCTCTCCTCCAGTGCTTTCCACACACTTGACTGGGCATCCTGCAATAAACTTTCTGTAACATGGATCTAGTCATTGATAAACTGTATACACGAAGTTACACATTCAGCTTCGAACATACACTTCACCTATGTTATAAACTACATGGTTATTTTTTAAATACTACAAAAGAAATATAGAGGTTCTAGTAATTTTTTTCCCCAACTCAACTCACTATTTTAGAGTTTGCACACCAAATTTAGAGGCCTCCAGTATGCAAAGCCAGTTTGACCTCCCTCAGGAAACTGATGGTT
>RCUC01156817.1:0-56994 GCA_003697995.1 Taxidea taxus jeffersonii
TGTAAATGTGTATGGTCTTCCTTTAAAAAGTGACAAATTTATCACATGGAGAAAAGACATAGCAGACATTCAAAGTGACTAATAGTGAAAGAGAAAGCTGATAATAAAACTAATGTAAATCTTGTAATTTAAACATTGAAGATTAGATTTGATTCCAGCATGAAGCAAATTATGTATATTTAATGGAAAGGTCAAACTAAACCTCACAGGTTCATAATTAAAGTTTAATTTCTTATAGTGCAAAAATTATGTAAAAGCTTTATGAATCTTCATCTTTGGGGTTAGAATGGAGCCATGGCCAAAATATTTAAAGCCTCTTAAAGGCTTATAGGAAAATACTGAATTATAAAAAATAAGTTTAAAAAATGCCAAGGGGCTCAACTTTACCAATGATTGCTTCCTATCACCATTCCACAGATCAACACTGTGTCTCAAGGTCATATATTTAGAACTTCATGCATTGTTCCTTACCCTACATTTCTTCATGGGAAAGTACTACTAGCAATGAGTAATACATTCTTGTTTAGCAAAAAGAATATACTTTCTTTGTAACCCATGCAGTGTTGATGCTAATCATAAAAAGAGACAATGCTGCTCCTTTTATATTTTAAAGTAGAAATAAAAGCAAATGATAGTTGTCAAGTAAAGTGTTGTGGGGTGAATACGGTGGATTTAAATAAAAGCTACCAGCAACCTTCATTTTGCTCTTCTATTTTCCATGTCAGATTATTTGGGTATCCACATTTGTGTGTGTTCAGAACTTTGGAAATATTTTATCCCCCAAGTCTACATTACTCTGCTTAAAATTCTAATAATTTTAAACTTTTATTTTGAGTGAAGCATTTGAGAGCTCCTTGGAAGTGCTTTTCTATCCCTGTTACATAATTTATAACAGTGATTGTCTCCCTAATGTGTGATTGGCTTGTGGGGGAAATTGCGATTTAATTTTGAGTTTGATAATATAGACCCTAATTGCCAAGAAATCCATTTCTCTGAGAGCTTAATCCTACTTTTATTCAACAACAAATACATTGAAGCAATGGTGTGATTTTACCCTGTATTTATAGCACAAAGAAAGATAGTGAGAGTTATCTGTGTAGTCATTGTGTAGGGATATCAGTGGGTCTCGATTGTTTGCATGCAATCTATACAAATGAATGGAACTAAGTGAGCTATAAAGTCAGGTTCTTTGCCCTGTTTCTCCACTATATAAGGGAGCAGATACCTTTCCAACTGTATGTAGGTTCTCCTGGGGGAGAGTCCACTAAAAACATTCTCTCTATCATCAAGGAATAAAATTAGAAATTCAAATAAGTGGTTCTCAAATGTCTCAGTTTTACTTTATTATTTATTTATTTATTTATTTATTTTTAAGGTTTTATTTATTTATTCGACAGAGAGAGAGAGAGCAAGCAAGCAAGCACAAGCAGGGGGAACGGCAGGCCGAGGAAAAAGGTGAAGCAAGCTCCCTTCCGAGCAAGGAGGCTGCTGTGGGACTCAATCTCAGGACAAACTGACAACTGAGCCACTTAGGCATCCCTTGGTTTTACTTTAAAAGTATTATATAAAGAGTGAATAATTACTAACCTTGGAAAAAAATAATTAACACCATCTACAGAGTGCTGGTTATTTTACATGTGCTCTTTATGCTTCATAAAATAATACAAGGTAGTCAATTAGTATTATTCTTACTCAGTAGTTGAGGAAAATGAGGATAAGAGGAATTGAGTAAGCCTGCATAAGGTCCACAGCTGAGGTAGCGAGACAAATAGTCAAACCGTTGCTTAGCTTTTTCCAAAGTCCAAGCTCTTCATTTTGTACCCAACAATTCTCAGTGCTCATAGGGTTTAAAATTATAGATCCAGTTCTAAAAGATATATTAAATCTTCTCCCCTTCTACTAATGCCTGGGAGGAGAAAGGAACTGAAGGCATTTTATATCTGCGATTTTATAGCAATTACTAACATTTTTTTATTGCCACACTCAGTAGGTCAGCCGGAAACAGAAAATTCCTATAGTTGCAGGCAATAGGTAGCTATGGTTTTTACTTCAATTCATACAGCATAATGGTTTAGACCAATACTGGACACTAGAAATATAAAGTAAGCCACATATGTAATTTAACATTTCCTAATAGTCATATCAAAAAATAAAAAAAACAGGTGAAATTAATTTTAGTAATAATTTTTATTTAACACAAAATCTCCAAAATATTATTGTTCCAATATGAAAAGGATTCCTAGTGAGGTATTTTATTTTTTCATATAGAATCTTCAAAATCTGATGTATTAATTCACATTTACTATACATCTTAGTGATCTAAATTTTCATCAGAAATAAAATAAATCTGTGTTTAGTTTTCCTAAACTTTATAACTGAAAAAAGTTTCACTTATCCAAGTTTTTCCAAGAATACTAAAATGTTTGAATATCACATCTTAAAATTTTATACTAATATGCAATATTAATAACATTGATTTCAATATAAATAATGTTCACATCACTAAATAATAATTTCACTCCCTCTTAAGCCTGGCTGATTATCAGACCCAGTAAAGAGATTATTAAGAACACAGCATCCCGGACTCCATTCAAACAGCCAGATTGCTCTGGTCTTTGAGGTCCGGGTCTTGGAATTAAAACAAAACAAAACAAAACAAACAAAAACTTTTAAACTAAACCTTTCATTTTGGATAGATTTACATTGACAGAAAAGTTGCACTAGGATTTCCCATATGCCCCACATCCCGTTCCCTCCATTATTAACATTTTATATTAATATGCTACATAGTCATAATTAATGAACCAATACTGGTACATTACCATTAACTAAAGCCCATAGTTTATTTGGATTCTCTTAATTTTTATCTAATGCACTTTTATTGTTCCAGAATCCCATCCAGGGTATCCCTTACATTTAGTCATCACATCCCTTTAGGCTCATCTTGGCTATGACATTTTTTCAGACTTTGTTTTTCATGATCTTCATACTTATGAGTAGCATTGATTAGTGTTTTGTATAATGTACTTCAATTGGTATATGTGTGATGTTTTTCTCATGATTAGACTGGAATTATGGACTTTTTTGGGAGGAAGGCCACAGAGGTAAAATGTCATTCTCATCATATTGTATCACAGGTATCAGCTGTATATTACCAACATGACATATGTCAGTGTGACTTATGACACACTATCAGAGTTGATATATTATCAACATAAACTATCTCTATTGATGTTAACCTTGATGACATGGCTCAGGTAGTATTTGTCAGGTTTGTTCACTGTACAAGTATTCTTCCCTCCCCTTTCTATATTGTGTTCTCTGGAAGGAAATCACTATGCACAGCATACACTTAAGATGTGGGGCAGTATGCTGCCCCTTTTTTGGGATGGAGGATCTAATATACCTAAGTAATTTGGAATTCTTCTATAAGGGAAATTAGTTTGATTGATTGATTGATTCATCGATTATATTGGTATGGACTCATGTGTATTTGTGTATGCTTTGTTTATAATTTAATAATCTTTATTTTGTTGCTCAAATTTTTCCAACTTTGGCCACTGGGAGCTCCTTCACTTGGCTGCTGTGTTCCTTTGCCATACCCCCATCATTGTGTGTGTGCGTCTTTGTTCAACTTTTTTGAGAATAAGGTCTTAAAATTTAATGTATTTACAATTAAATAAAAAATTAGAAATTCAATTCTTGGTTTTGTTAGCTGCTTTTTAAATGCTCAGCTTCTATGTGGTATATATATATAATGGAATACTATGCAGCCATCAAAAGAAATGAAATCTTGCCATTTGCGACGACGTGGATGGAACTAGAGGGTATTATGCTTAGCGAAATAAGTCAATCAGAGAAAGACAACTATCATATGATCTCCCTGATATGAGGAACTGGAGATGAAATGTGGGCGGTTTGGGGGGTAGGAAAAGAACAAATGAAACAAGATGGGATTGGGAGGGATACAAACCATAAGAGACTCTTAATGTCACAAAACAAACTGAGGGTGGCCAGGGGGAGGGTGTAGGGAGAGGGTGGTGGGGTTATGGACATTGGGGAGGGTATGTGCTATGTTGAGTGCTGTGAAGTGTGCAAACCTGGCAATTCACAGACCTGTACCCCTGGGGCTAATAATACATTATATGTTTATTAAAAAATAAAAATAAATAAAAATAAAATGTCAAAACATTGAAAAAAAACAAATACTCACCTTCTACATGTGGTTAATGGCTACTTTACATGCAGACAAAATGCTCTATTGGGCAATAGACTCTAGAATGAAACTGTGTAGGTCTAACTCCTAGTTATCTCACTTCCTACCTTAGTAACCACTCCCGTACTTAACCTTCCTCTCACTCAATTTCCACATATATAAAATCAAAATGATAGTACCTGCTACCTCATGGGGTTATTGTGAAAATTAAATGATCAAATACATGAAAGGTGCTTATAATAGAGTCTGACACATACCTCTAAGTTTTCAATAAACATCCGTTATCCTTATTTTTTGACAAAATTTTGTCAAAATAGTGTCTACTTTTACTGTAGAGATTTCCCAGACAACTATCAGAATTGTATGGTTCACACCAGATTTATAAACAAAATTCTTTCACTTGACTGCTGCTGAGCCAAGGTTTTTCACTTCCTTTCTGACCAGTGCTTGGCAAAATTGTGAAGTAATTTGAACATAACGCTTTATTCCTTCAATTTTTGAAACAGATTATGGAGGTGTAATTGATACACTGCATGACACACATATGATTTGATTAGTTTGACTTCTGTATACACTGGTGAAACCATCACCAGAATCAGGATAATGAACATATCCATCATAACCAGAAGTTTCCTTGTGCCCCTTGATAATCCCTTCCTTTGGTCCCTCTCCACTCCTTGCCTTCAGAAGAAAGGGCTGATTTGCTTTTTTTTTTTTTTTTTTAAGATTTTATTTATCTATTTGACAGAGACAGAGATCACAAGTAGGCAGAGAGGCAAGCAGAGAGAGAGGGGGAAGCAGGCTCCCTGCTGAGCAGAAAGCCTGATGTGGGGCTCGATCCCAGGACCCTGGTATCATGACCTGAGCTGAAGGCAGAGGCTTAACCCACTGAGCCACCCTGAGGTAAATTATTTTGCATTTTCTGTGTTACACAAATCAACTCATACAGTATGTTCTTTAATTTAAAAATCTGTTTCTTTTTTCAACAAAACTATATCATGATTCACCTGAGTTGTAGCATATATCTAGTTTATTTCCTTATTTTTAAATAATGATTGTATTGAGATAATTCACATACCACAAAACTTATCCTTTTAAAGTGTACAATTCAGTGTTTTATAGTAAATTCAAAGAATTGTAAAACCATCTTCTTTTAAAACATTTTTTTAAAAGATTTTGTTTATTTGGAAGAAAGAGACAGAGCAAGAGAGGGGAACACAAACAGGAGGATTGGGAGAGGGAGAAGCAGGCTTCCAGCTGCGCAGGGAGCCCAGTGCGGGGCTTGATCCCAGGAACCTGAGATCATGACCCAAGCCGAAGGCAGACGCTTAACAACTGACCCACCAAGGTGCCCCTTTTGAAACATTTTTACCACCCCAAAATAAACCTTATACTCATTAATAGGCATTTCCCATTTCCCAGTCCCTCCAGACCTTGAAAAACAATAATCTAGTTTTTATCTCCATGAATTTACTATTTGGGACATTTGATATAAATGGAATCCTAAATTATGTGTTTTTTTTTGTAAGCTTATTAATTTTTATTGCTGAGTAGTATGTTTTGTATGGATAAACCATAATTTTTTAATCCATTTGTCTATTAATGAGCATTTGGATTAATTCTAGTTTCTGATTACTGCAAATAAAGCTCCTATGAATACATGTTTTCCTTTATCTTGGGCAAATACTTTGCCGTCCAATGGCTGGATCATATGTTAAGTATATGTCTAACATTTTGAGAGAATCCCTCAATTGTTACCTAACATGGTCATAATTTTACAGTCCTATCAACAACGTATGAAAATTTATTTTTCTTCTCATTAATACTTCATATAGAATTCTTTTTAATTTTAGCCATTATAATATGTGCTATTATCTGATTATGGCCTTAATTTATATTTTCCTAATGACAGATGATCCAAATACCTCCTATGGTGGAGTGTTTGTTCAAATCCTTTGGCAATTTTAAAAGTTGGGCTGTATGTTATCTTATTGATGATTCTTAAAGTTCCTTATATATCCTTTTCATAATTTAATAAATGAATTCACAATGAAGGCAGCTTAATGTCTCTTTTTTTTTAATTTAAGCTTTTTTTTATTTAAACATATAATGTAACCCCACCACCCTCTCCCAATCCCTCTCCCTCCCACCCCCCTCAGTTTGTTTTATGACATTAAGAGTCTCTTTTGGTTTGTCTCCCTCCCGATCACATCTTGTTTCATTTTTTCTTTTCCTACCCCCTTAACCCCCACCCCCGTTGCATCTCCACTTCCTCATATCAGGGAGATCATGTGATAGTTGTCTTTCTCCAGTTGACTTATTTCGCTAAGCATAATACGTTCTAGTTCCATCCATGTCTTACTCTTTTAATGAATATATGATTTATAAAAGAAAACCACAAAAATAGGTCAAAATTTAATATGTAAGGTATAAACCACTCATTTAATAGCTTGAGGTACCAAAGAGCAAAATATTTAGAGAATATATTCTTTGATAGATTTCTGAAATCATGGTGAGTAAAAACCTATTCTCACCAGCACAACACTAACTCTGCTTGCCATACATTGTATGGTTGTTTCCAGAACCTTCTACCCAACATCTTCCCAGTTCTAATCAGATGTTGTTGGCAGTCTCCTTTACTCAGCTACTGTGTCAATTCCAACATTGTCCGTGAAGGTTGAGGAAGCTCATCCACAGCAGTAGGGGTATATGGAACTGCGGTTTCTAGGGCAAGTCATTTTGGGTCACCATTCATTCATTACCTCATAACATTTCTCTAATTTCCCTGACTATATTGTTTACTTTTATAACCTTACACACATCAGCCAGAGTTCTTTAAATATATATCGGCTCATGTCACTTCTCTCTAGTATAAAACTTACTCATGATTTCCTTCTGAATAGAAGCTAAGGTTCTGCTATGGCTTATAAGCCCTACATGACCTATACCACTACAGCCTCTTCCATTTCATAAACCCTATCGCCTCACCAAATTTCTGATTTCATCTCCTTTCCTACCACTCTCTCTTTCTCTTTTCTGTTCTAACCACACTGGTCTCCAGGTCATTCCTCAAACGCGCCACGCACACAGCTCCTCTTGACTTTTGAATTTGTCAGTCCGTACTGACTGACCGAGGAATACTTTTCTTCAGTTATTCACATTGACTTCTTCCTTATTTTTTCAGGTCCAGGTTTCTGGAGTCTTCTCTGAGTGCTCCATAGAAAAAAGCCTCCTCGTAGCACTATCACCACACCACCCAACTCCCTCTTTCTTATCCTGTTTTATTTTCCTCCACAGTACAAATGACCATGAGACTCATTACATATTTATATGCCTTGGTTAGCATTGCCCCACTTCTGCCTACATTAGGGAATAGTATATTCATGGAAGAAGGAACATTATTGTTTTCGCTTATGTACCCCGATGCTTGGCAAATAGTAGATACTCAACAAGTATTTTGGAATGAGATGGCTATTTAAATATGGCTTCCTCGGAGCGCCTGGGTGGCTCAGTGGGTTAAAGCCTCTGCCTTTGGCTTGGGTCATGATCCCAGGGTCCTGGGATCAAACCCCACATCGGACTCTCGACTCGGCAGGAGGCCTGCTTCCTCCTCTCTCTGCCTGCCTCTCTGCCTACTTGTGATCTCTGTCTGTCAAATAAATAAATTAAAAAAATCTTTAATAACTAACTAACTAACTAACTAAATAAATAAATAAATAAATACGGCTTCCTTGACTGACATCGTTTCCAACTCTTGCAAATTTTTTCCTTATGAGGGAAGGCCCTATTAAAATGTAACCATGCTGAAGTCATGATCTGAATAGAATGGAAGTCTAGAACCACAAAATCTCTCCTGACTTGACTTTGTTATCTGCTGATTAGAAGCTGGTGCATAACTACTTGATGAATGAATGGAAGGAATCTAGGAATGCATCATTCACAAATAATTTAAGCACGGATTTCTATGTTTTAAAATTTTCATGGGTTTTAACATTTTCTCAATTTTTTTTTTTAGTAATCAAAGACAAAGAGAATGTCTTCTAACCATTAGAAAATAAAGGCATAGTATGTAGAAAAGAAAATAAAATTAAAACTGACGTCAGGTTTCTTAAAAGTAACAATAGAATCCCTGGACTAAATTTTATAATGCTATGAAAAAAATAGCTCTCAACTTACAATTCCATTTCTAGCTAAACTATAATTTTTGAGTAAGTGTGAAAGAAAGACATTTTCAAAAAAGAACACAAATTTTGACCAGGAGACTTAGTGAAAGAATAAGGAAGTGCTTCAGAATGAGGGAATAAAATACAAGAAACGACAAAAAAATTAGTTAACAATTACATAGTTCTAAGCAATTGTGTCCTGCTTTTTATTTATAAATATGTCAATTTAGTTTACCCATTATCTTTATCTCTTCTTTTATTATTATTTACTTCTCCTATATCTGCCATATTTAGAGTATGACAAATCTTTCTTGAATTGTCCAGATGTCTGAAGAACTTTCTGATCATTGTAGACATTGACTTTTCTCTCATTGTAGAGGAAACAGGGAGAGTGAGAACCATGGCTAGAGATATAAAAGAAAAACTTGGATGGAACAGCGCTACTAAAGCTCAAAAAGAAGCATGTTTTAAGAAAAAGACAGTTACCAACAGTATAAATGAGAAGGCAAGCAAGATGAGGATAAAAGTACATGTAATAGATTTAGCAGCATGACCTTTGTTGGTGACCTTGAGAGGAAAAGATTCATCGAAACAAAATGTCGAGTAGAATAGGTGGGAGAGTGGGTGGAGTGAGTCAAACATAATGGCTTAAATACATGCATTTTGCTCTGTTTCCTTTGCAGACTTTATTAAAATGAAAAGTAGAGGAAATTTTTAAAAACCACAAGCTTATAAGAACAAAGAGGATGGAATAGCAGTCAACAGATTTTTGAAGATAGATAGAATGGAAGGTGAGCCTAGAATTGGCAGAGCAGAAGAAATGAAAACCTCAGTTTCTTCAGACAGGGGCAATGAGAAGAGCCATGAGGATTCACCAGAAAGAACTGGCAAAACCCAGAAATTGGGTCCATAATGGAAAAAGATAAACTGGAAGGGAGGATAGAAAAAAAGGCAAATTAGTTAAAAATCAGAATACAAAGCAGCTAGGTTCCACTATCCACTTCTCCAGAACACAACTCGTTCCTAAGTGTCTTTAAATTTAGTTGTAAATGATTTCAAATACCTGGACAAAACTTCTTTAGATCAGAGTCTAGGAATGAGAAGTACTGCCTGATCCAGTATCATTACTTTGCTTCAGTCAAATCCCCAAGTGCTATATCACAACAACCATAACAAAACTTTTTTCCTTATATGTTCCAGCAACCTAGCATCTGGGGCGTGTGTGTGTGTGTGTGTGTGTGTGTGTGTGTGTGTGTGTGTATGTGTGTGTGTTATCTTTCTATGTAAAAAATAACAAAACCATATTTTTGAAATTATCTTATGATTATTCATATTTTAGTTTAGGAACATTAAGGGCTAACAGAATCATACAGTATTTTAGTGCTTTAGATCAAACAGATCTGGGGTCAAATCCTGTGGCACTGTCTCCTTTAGAATGAATTTTTTCATTTATAAAGGGAGGGTAGAAACATCCAACAAATAGATATATTTGAAGATATGATGCTATACCATATCAAAAGTGTCTGCTGTTTATTTGACAGTAAATGAATATTAACTCTCTCTCTATTTTTGGACCTGGAGTATCTAACTAAAACCAAGGAGTAAATCCAGAGGAGAATTATACTGTGCGGCATTTGATGAATTAAAAATGAAAATGTGGTCAAACATGGTTAAAGGGTACAAACTTCTAGTTATAAATGACTCTTGGGGATGTAACGCGCAGCATGGTGACTGTGGTTAACAATACTGTATTGCAGGGGCGCCTGGGTGGCTCAGTGGGTTAAAGCCTCTGCCTTAGTCTCAGGTCATGATCCCAGAGTCCTGGGATCGAGCCCCGCATTGGGCTCTCTGCTCAGCAGGGAGCCTGCTTCCCTGCCTCCCTGCCTGCCTCTCTGCCTGCTTGTCACCTCTGTCTGTCAAATAAATAAATAAAATCTTTAAAAAAATACTGTATTGCATAATTGTAAGTTGCTAAGAGAGTACATCTAAAAAGCTTGCATCACAAGAAAAAAACTTGTAACTGTGTATTGATGGATGTTAACTAAACTTACTGTAATAATTTCACAATATATGCATGTATCAAATTGTTATGCTATACACCAAAAACTAATACAGTGTTATATACAAAAATAAAATGAAAATTTGGGACAATTATAATTTCTATTCTCAAATTCTGATATAAGTAACTGATTGATTTCCATTTCTATAAATAAACACTAAAAATTATAACTGAAATTATAAATAAAAACAATGTTTTTATGATGCTTCCTTAACTTTTTATTCATAGATGTGCTAAGCTGTGCCAACAGTAGGATAAATATATCTAGTTTACATATACAGAATTTAAATGCTGTAAAACAAATTTTAAAAGTAAAGCCAGGGTAAAACATTACAGCAATCTTTAAATAGTTTCTAAAAGAAATTCCATACATCTTGTTTATTTTCTGCTGTCATTTTTTTTTCAAGAGAGCAAAATCTCTTTAGAGATGTTAAGGTCTGTCATCAACAGCTATAAGAACACTGTACTGAATATTTATATTGGCAAGGGATCTTTTTAAAAAAGAAGACTGTAGGAGTGCCTGGGTTTAGTCAGTTAAGCATCTGCCTTCAGCTCAGGTCATGATCCTGGAATCCTGGGATCTAGTCCCACATTAGGCTCCCTGCTCAATGGGGAGTCTGCTTCTCCCTCCTCCACCTGTGCTCTTTTGTAAGTAAATAAATAAATGAAATCTTAAAAATAAATAAGTACAAAGAAAACTGTAAATTTTTTGTCCATTTATATTGATTCTTTTTCCATTGGAAAGGATACATTTACTTTTCTTTAGTATATATAATGAAGTAGGCAATCGTGGATGTAATCTGACAACAGTGTTGGTGGGAAATGGATATTGCTTCTGGTTCATGGTGTGACTGCAGTCCAGGGTGACAGTGTTTGCACACCCTATGAATTATTTTTCTCTACGACCAAATGTGTGTCTTAATTCTGAATATAGACCTTAGGCAATTATTAATCTTCAGCGGCAGAAAAACCCAAGCCCAATCTTTTTATGTTACCTCATTATTCCTGTTCATAAATGAAAATTTAATTTCTGTTACAGTGCTTAGTGCAGTCAACTGTTATATTATTAATTATAGAACTGCTGCTAATGCCTAGGGATGATATTTTAATAAGGTTTAATCTCTTTTCCATATTCTAGTGTCTTTCATAATTATGTCTCCGTTTTTCTCCTTGCTTTTATTTTATTCGCTAACAAACTCAGCAGTGCAAACTGTAATTCTGACCCGGCTGGTGTTTCTGAGTCAGCCCAATCACTCATAATCCAGGCCCTGTGAGTTTGTTCAGGAAAACAAAAAGGAGGGAAAGAAAGGCAACTTTATTTCAAACGCCAACTGCAATGTTGAACTGCATCTCAGTCTGGTTTTAAGATTGAGTCCCTTCACACTTGCCGGGGGAGCTTTTATAGATTCGGTGATCATTCTTGAAAGTTCTTTGGCTGGAAATTGTTTTGTGTATCACAGAAGCATACTTTTTTTTTTGTTGTTGCTGTTTTTAGTTATGCTTTAAGGCAGTAGGATATTCTCCAGGAAGGCGGTAAAATGCTTGCAATCATGTATATAATGGCATAGAGAAGGTGAAAATTGAGCTATTTCATTCCTACACATTTGATAGTTTGTTTCTACTCAAGGTGGTGACAATTAACATTATGCAGCTGTGTTATTTTCCTTGATTAAGTATAGATGCTGAGATCTAAGTTGTTTCAGTTAGTATTGTTTCCTCTTTATTATTCAGAATGCATAGTATTTAGTTCTCTTATGCTACCCCCATGGTGATCTCTCCCGTTTTCTCTCTTTTGTTCTTAGAACATTTTGAATTCATTTTGGTATGGTGTATTTATGCAATTGCTGTATTTATCTGATCAATTCCTGAAAGAGAATCTTAACCATACTCTTAGTTCCAGTGTACCAGAGAATTAGTCCCTGTTGTCCCTATTAGGACATTTTTTTTTAAGATTATTTATTTATTTATTTATTTGACAGAGAGAGACCACAAGTAGGCAGAGAGGCAAGCAGAGAGAAAGGAAGGGAAGCAGGCTCCCTGCTGAGCAGAGAGCCTGATGCGGGGCTTGATCCCAGGACCCTGGGATCATGACCTGAGCTGAAGGCAGAGGCTTTAACCCACTGAGCCACCCAGGTGCCCTCTTATTAGGACATTTTTATTTGACTTTTAATATATGACGCTGATGGGAACTCATAGTGGATGGAGAGAGTCTAATCTACAGGTCATTTTCAGGAGAGAGAATGAAAGGGAAAGTAGAGATCTAGTCTGCTTGTTCCACAAATATTTACTGAGCATTCCATGTGTTTTGGTTGCTGATCAGGTACTAGGTACATGGTTAAATGGGAAAAGCTTAAAAAAAAAAAAAAAAGAAAACCCTTTCATTTTTTTTTTTCTGTGCATTAAGATTTAAGTATGTTGAGAGAAGAATGGGACGTGTAGACCTATGAGGGATTATTGTAGTCTAAAGAGGTGAAGGAGATTATGTAAGAAAGGGTGAGATTGAAAATTAGGAGAGGTAGGGATGAAAATTTGGGATCACCATGATTGAATGAATAGAGAAAAAGAATGAAAGCTATTAAGAGAGGTAGGAGGTATACAGGAGAAAGTGGAATTCAAGAACCAAAGGCAGAGGCGCCTGGGTGGGTCAGCTGGTTAGGCGACTGTCTTCAGCTCCACTCAGGATCCAGTCACATGTGGGTCTCCCTGCTCAGTGGGAGTCTGCATCTCCCTCTGACCTTCCCTCATCTCATGCTTTCTCTCTCATTCTCTCTCTTTCAAATAAATAAGTAAAATCTTAAAAAAAAATAACCAAAGACAAAGAAACTCATAGAAGGAGGTAATGATCAATAACACAACCTGCTGGAGGGAGGGCAAGTTCTGTAAGGAAGTATTTCTTAGGAGTTGGTATTTATTTCTTAGTATTTCTGTATGGAAGTAGGGGAGAGTTCAGTCAGCTTCTTCCATAAGGTACCAGTTAGTAAATGTTTTAGGTTTTGAAGATCATATGGTCTCTGTTGCAACAACTCAACTCTGTCATTAGAGCATAAGCAGTCATAGAGAATACATAGATCAGTTGTAGAGAATACATAGATCAACAAGTGTGGCCATGCTCCAATAGATCTTTTCATGCAAGAACAAGTGGCTCAAATATGAGCTGTGGGCCAAATGTGGGAAAATTGAGGCAAGAGAGCTTACATTAGTTGTTTGAGACTAGATAGCCAATAAGTGGTAGATAAAATCACTCATACTTTAAGGCTCAGGCTCTTTTTACTATATTGTATTGTCTCTAAAATTCTAATGCTGCAAAAGTCAAGTTTATGACTTTTGCTGGATTGATTTGGGTTCATCCACTTATTGAGTATGCAGCTCACATGTATTCAATGATCTCCTTGTCAAGAGCCTTTGCTCTTATGCAATGTCTTGCTTACATTCATCTCATAACTAGCCTCATTATGGACTACAGCAACAGTTTCTTATAGTTCATCTTATAGGCTGTTCATCTTCTAAAACACTGTCCCTCAAAAGTGCCTTGAGACTTGACAGTCTTTAGGCATTTAGAAATTCATTAGGAATCTCTTTAAAATGTAGATACCTTTGCAAGGCAAAATACATTGGAATGACAACTAAATTTAATTTGGTGTATCAGAGATTACCTATCTAGTTTTTATTGAGATTTAATTGACATATAACATTAATTTAAGGTGTACAAATAATGATTTAATATATGTATATATTTTCAGATGATCACATACTTTTCAAACATTACTGGGCATATTGGGGATAAGTGGTCTGAAAGAAATAAAAATCGATGGAAGAAAGAATGGAGAGAATTATCTTCACTTTATCACAAACTTGCTGAAATCATTAAGAATTAAAAAGTGAATATCTCACACCATTCACCATTCATTCATTAGCACCATCACCATATGTGTAATGTGCACTTCTTATCCTATAATCTTTTAAATAATGTAATATGTACTACCATTAAATAACCAGAGGTGTTCTAAAGGTTGCCTTATTCTCAGATATTAAAAATATTGAAAACACAATTTGTGAAATGTAGGTTGAATGGTGAGTTTCTTATTTTTTTATGTAAATGTTGTATCCATCTTCATTTCAAAGTTAACATGATCTATTCCAATCATAATAGTTAAAATCACATTTTCAGTGTGTAATAAAGATGGCCAGTCTCATAAAAAGACGTGTCACTATTTTCACATAAGTGCTAGTAGAGCAAATGCATGATGAATGTATTTATACTTGTACATATGGGCAACTAGGAGGATTAATGAATGACTAAGTGAATGACTTCTTAATCATAATCTTCAGAAGGTCTTAGGGCACAGCCTTATTATTCTGTGAAATCTCACCCAGAGACAATAATTTTATTTCCTATGTGGGGAAAGTAATAGATAAAACTGCAGGTTAGGGTGACTCTTTGGTAATGCTGATGGAACATTAAGGGTCAGCGGGGACCCCCCAGGCAGGTTCCACCCCGTAGCATCTTCTGGATTGAAAGCAGCAGGGGAATCCTATTCCACATCATTTCCCAAATCATTTCTCTTCTTGAGAAGAATGACTAACAACTGTGAAGGAAAATTGAAGTCATAGCAGACTTTTGAAAGGAGGAAGAGATTATGACATGAAAGCTTATGGAAATAAATGGACCAAAGTAATTTTAAAATAATGAAAATATCTTGTAAAGTTTATTAAACAACTATGTGCCATTTAGAATGAGTCTTTTTAATTTCTTAGAATTCTAGACTAAGTATTTTGAGATCAATATTTGAGGTTTTAAGAATGATGCATTTTTATGTCTTCTCAAGTAAAAAAGCATTGTCATAGTTGAGGAAAAAAATAAAGAAACCCTCTTACTGGATTTAAAAAAAACTATGTTTGGGATGCCTGGGTGGCTCAGTGGGTTAAGCCTCTGCCTTCGGCTCAGGTCATGGTCTCAGGGTTCTGGGATCGAGCCCCACATCGGGCTCTCTGCTCAGCCAAGAGCCTGCTTCCTCCTCTCTCTCTTCTGGCCTCTAGGCCTGTCAAATAAATGAAATCTTAAAAAAAAAAAAAACTATGTTTGGTGAGTCATCATTTATGTTAAGTATTAAAGAAAATATTCTGATTTCTTGGAGGTCCAAACAAATCTGAAAGTTCAGTTTGCCTCTGAGTAGTTCTCATTGAAGTTAGGAGTTAGTACTTGTATGATACACAGACAAATATTCCCTTTGAATGTGCATGATTTGCTGATGTGCTCCCTCTTCTCCTTCTATTGTCCTCTGCTTTCATAAGAACAGGGATGAAAAGTTGAATTGGCTTAAGGCATTAACAAAATCTTAACTGCCGGAAGCAAAATAGATGAGAAAGAGTTGGCTGGGTAAGCAAACCTGCATCATATTGTTTAGGACAAACCCTTGCTCCCTAAGCCTTTTTTGAATGTGCATTATTTTGTACATTTAGAAAATGAATAAAATCCACATAAAAAGGAGAAATCGCATTTTGCACAATTTAATTAAAATCACTGATGATCTTACAATATTATTTCAATGGTCTGATCTAAAATAATACATTAATGTGGAAAACAAATTCTTGAAAGTGGAAGAAACAACACGGTGTCCTCTACCTCCAGTGAATATCAGGACTGGGGAAATAAGTAGCCCAATCTTTCTTTGAAGTGGTACTTTTTTTTTCAAGTATCAAAAGTTACTGACAAATTATCAATCTTGTTTGGTTGTCTTAATGCAGATGTTTAACCAGATTAGATCAATCCTTCTCAAATTGATTGGTAAGTAATTAATAAATGCAAAGTGCTTAGAACAGAACCTGGCATAGTAAGCATTGAATGAATAGTAAGGATTCAATAAATGTAAGCAATCAGTATATTTTCGTTATTATTATTTTTGAATTAAGTTATAGTTGACAGCATTATATTAGTTTCAAGAGCATAAAGTAATGATTTGATATTTATATACACTGCAAAATGATCATCACAGTAAGTCTAGTCAATATCTATCATCTATGATCTATAAAAGAAAACTAAATTTTTTTCTTGTGATGAGAAATGTTCAGATTCACCCTTTTAGTAACTTTCAAATATGTGCTGTGATATTGATGATGGCCACCATGGTTTACATTATATCACCATGATTAATTTATTTTATACTGGAAAGTTTGTACCTCTTAATCTTTTCACCCATTTCTGCTACCTCCCGCATTCTGACAACTACCATTCTGTTCTCTGTGTCTACGAGTTTTGCTTTGTTCATTTGTTTTTAGATTCCACAAATAAGTGACATCAGGTGGTATTTGTCTTTCTCTGTCTGACTTATTTTATTTAGCATAATGCCCTAATGGTCCTTCTGTGTTGTTGCAGATGGCAATATTTCATTCTTTTTAATGGCTGAATACTATTTGTGTGTGTGTGTGTGTGTGTGTGTGTGTACACACACCACATTTCTTTTTCCCATTCATCCATTCATAGACACTTGGATCATTTCTGCATCTTGTGCATTGTAAATAATGCTGCAATGAACATACAGGTATATATATCTTTTTGAATTGCTATTTTCTTTTCCTCAGATAAATATGGAGACGTAGTGTTGTTAGATCATACGGTGGTCTATTTTTAATTCTTTGAGTAGCCTCCATACTGTTTTCCATAGTGGCTGCACAAGTATACATACCACCCCCTCTCCAACAACAGATGATTCCTATTTCTTCAGAGCCTTGCCAACACTGGTCATTTCTTGTCTGTTTGATAAGAGACAGTTTAATAGGTTGAGGTGATGTGGTTTGATTTGCATTTACATGATGGCTAGTGATGTGGAGCATCTTTTCATGTGTCTGTTGGCCATCATACATTTTTTTTTTTTACGATTTCATTTATTTATTTGACAGACAGAGATCACAAATAGGCAGAGAGGCAGGCAGAGGGTGGGAGGGGTCAAGCTCCCTGCTGAACAGAGAGCAGATATAAAGTTTTCTATATATAATTTCATGTCATCCACAAATAGTGACAGTTTTACTTCTTCCTTTCCAATTTGGATACATTTTATTTCTTTTTCTTACCTAATTGCTTTGGCTAGACTTCCAATATTATGTTGAATAAAATGGCTACAGTGGGCATTCTCATCTAGTTCCTGTTCTTGGAGGAAAATCTTTCAGGTTTTAACTGCTGAGTATTATAATACCTGTGGACTTGTCTAATATATCCCTTATTACTTTGAGTTACGCCCTCTATACTCACTTTTTTAAAATCATAAATTGATTTTGAATGTTGCCACATGGCTTTTTCTGTATCTATTGAGATAATCATATGATTTTATCTTTCACTTTGTTAATGTGGTGTATCATGTTGATTGATTTGCAAAATTTGAATCATCCTTGAATCCCTGAAATTAATCTCACTTGATCACAGTGTAAAATCTTTTCATTGTATTATTGAATTTGGTTTGCTAATATTTTGTTGATGGTTTTTGCATCCATGTTCATCAGGAAACATTGGTCTCTATCTTAGTTTCCCTTCCCTTCCCTTCTTTTTTCTTTTCGTGTGTGTGTGTGTGTGTGTGTGTGTGTGTATCCCTGTACCAGTGAAGCTGTCTTTTCCTGGACTTTTGTTTGTTAGGAGGTTTTTTAATAAGTCTACTCAGATTTATTTGAAAAATTTTATTCCCATTTCTTCATACCAGTGTATCCCTTCTGAGAGGTATCCATGGGAGCTACAGTGAGGTCGAGGAAGAGAACAAAGCTGGCCTCCCTGAGCCAAAATTCCCTGAAAGCACCGCTGCAGCTTCTAGAGGTGTGACAAATCTGAAGTTTGCCCATTAGGCTGAAACTACAGGACAAGTAAGTAGGCCTTTTCCACCAAAATACTGCAGCTGTGTTTTAGTCTGCTGTTTGTTCAGTGCTCTGGGGTAGTAGGCTGCAAGGTCTGTCTCTTTAACTATTACAGTGTTATGGGACACAGAAAGATTAGCTACCCTGGCTATGAAAGTCTGGTGATTAAGAGATACCCCTGTATGGACCACATGTGCCTGCTGGCATTCACAGGGCCACAGAAAATTTATTATTATCAATGGATAAACTCTCAGTTGAGTTTCTGCATGTAAAGTCTGAGTATCCAAGGACTGAATAAACCATGTGAAATCTGTTTCACCAAACCTCATTCACAGATGTAACCAAAGTCTCTTTGCACAAATAATTTTCACAAAAATTAAAATGAAGTGCCCCTGTGATTTTACTGGAAAAAAAGTTAATAGCAACTGGTAGAAATGTGGGAAATTGACAGGTGAGAAAAGATATTTCAAAAGTTCTTTATAAGTTAATTAGAAACTTAAAGATGCTGTCAAATGTACTTTGCATGATTTAAGATGAAACCTTTAAAAAGAGGGATAATATCTGATAAATTATCCTATCAGCTGCTGTACATAATCCTGTTATTTCGGGCAAGATAATTGCATGGTAAACAGCATTAGCTATTCATTAGCTGTAGCTGTTCCAGCTGATTCTTTTTTAGCTGGGCAGACTTAATTTAGTAACAAGAAAAATACTGCAAATCAACTATCATGTGAATTAAATGAATACAAGAATAAGTAGGAAATAATTTATATACACATGAAGACGAGGTTTAAGAATAAAATTTCTCACACCTGGTTTTCATGCAGGACATTTGATAGTTCTAAATATCTATAAGTAGTAACATTAAGAACCAATAGAATGTTTTGGTAAGTATAATCAGTATAAAGAATATGTTAGATATTATAAAAAATTGCTAGCAAATTAATTTTGTAGTGTCATATTTGTTCATCATAGTCAACATAATTTTTCTGTCTGATTGAAACTAAGTTTCCTTGATCATTCCAGACTGAAGTATGTTGTTTATAGGAAAAATATGTGATTCAGTTTAACATGGACATGTAATCTTTTTTTTTAATTTTTAATTTTTTTTAACATATCACAGCACTCACCATAGCACATACCTTCCCCAATTGGACATGTAATCTTTATCATTTACTCTTTTAATATGGATGTAGACTTACTTGGTATTTCCACAAAACATTTTTGAACCCAATCATAAATTCTTTTATTTTTTAATTTTTATTTATTTATTTTATTTTTAAAAAAATTTTCAGTGTTCTAAGATTCATTGTTTATGCACCACACCCAGTGCTCCATGCAATACCTGCCCTCCGTAATACCCACCAAACATAATTTCTTATTACAGATAATAAATATTTTCTTCTGGATTCTCAAGTCAGGCAATTTTAATAACCTGGTTAATTATTTGTCTTTATTTTAGTCTTTGAAACCTTACTTTTATTTTTTTCATCCTTTTTTTTGAAACCTCACTTTTAGAGTACATTTTAAGCAGACGGTTATTTCTATAAACTGTCCTTTCAAATTAAATATTTTGCTGCTGGAATTATGGATAATATTAAATACTGCAGGAAATAATAGGACACTTATACTGGAAAAATTCCTAATGGATGGATAATTTATCTAAGCTTTTTCATTTTAATCCTTATATCTTTTCAGAGCATATATTGCTAAAATGCTTTTTAAAAATTTAACTTAATTTAATTTTGTGTGTGTGTGTGTGTTCCAAAATTCATTGCTTATACACCACACCCAATGCTCCATGCAATACATGCCCTCCTTAATACCCACCACCAGGCTCACCCAATCCCCCATCCCTCTCCCTTCCAAAATCCTCAGTTTGTTTCTCAGAGTCTACAGTCTCTCGTGGTTTGTCTCCCCCTCCAACTCCCCCCAACTCCTCTCCAACTGCCTATGTCCTCCATGTTATGCTCTACAAGTAAGTGAAACCATATGATAAATGACTCTCTCTGCTTGACTTATTTCACTCAGCATAATCTCTTCCAGTCCCATCCATATTGATATAAAAGTGGGTTTCCTTCCTTTCTGATGGAGGCATAATACTCCATTGTATATATGGACAATATCTTCTTTATCCATTCATCCATTGAAGGGCATCTTGGCTCTTTCCACAGTTTGGCAGCTGTGACCATTGCTACTATGAACATTGGGGTACAGATGGCCCTTCTTTTCACTACATCAGTATCTTTGGGGTAAATCTTTGGGGTCATAGGGTAGCTCTATTTTTAATTTCTTAAGGAATCATCTCCACACTGTTTTCCAAAGTGGCTGTTCCAAATCTCGTTCCCACCAACACTGTAAGAGGGTTCCCCTCTCTCCACATCCTTTCCAACACTTGTTTACTGTCTTGTTAATTTTGGCCCTTCTAACTGGTGTAAGGTGGTATATCAATGTGGTTTTGATTTGAATTTCCCTGATGGCTAGTGATGATGTACATTTTTTCATATGTCTGTTGGCCATTTGTATGTCTTCTTTGGAATGTGTCTGTTCATGTCTTCTGTCCATTTTTTGACGTGATTATCTGTTTTGTGTGGGTTGAGTTTGAGGAGTTCTTCATAGATCTTAGATATCAGTCCTTTGTCTGTAGTGTCTTTGCAAATATCTTCTTCCATTCCGTGGATTGCCTCTTTGTTTTGTTGACTGTTTTCTTTGCTGTGCAGAAACTTTTGATCTTGATGAAGTCCCAAAAATTCATTTTTGCATTTGTTTCCTTTGCCTTTGGGGACATGTCTTGAAAGAAATTGCTGTTCTTTATTTTATTGTATTTTTTTTCAGTGTTCCAAAATTCATTGTTTATGCACCATACCCAGTGCTCCATGCAATATGTGCCTTTCATAATACCCACCACCAGGTTCATCCCACCCATAACCCCCCAAAATCCTCTGTTTGTTTCTCAGAGTCCACAGTATCTCATGGTTTGTCTCCTATCTTCTTTAGCCATTTATCTGCTGGAAGTTGTTGCTCTTTTTATGAAGCCAGCATTACCCTGATCCCCAAACCTGGCAAAGACCCCACCATAAAGGAGAATTTCAGACCAATATCCCTGATGAATATGGATGTCAAGATTCTCAACAAGATCCTAGCTAATAGGATCCAACAGTACATTAAAATGATTATCCACCATGACCAGGTGGGATTTACCCATGGGATGCAAGGGTGGTTCAACATTTGCAAATCAATCAATGTAATGGAACAAATCAATCACAGAAGAGAGAAGAACCACATGGTCCTCACAATTGATGCAGAAAAAGCGTTTGACAAGATACAGCATCCGCTCCTGATTAAAACACTTCAAAGTGTAGGGATAGAGGGAACATTCATCAACTTCATAAAATCTATCTATGAAAAACCCACAGTGAATGTCATACTCAATGGGGAAAAGCTGGCAGCCTTCTCTTTAAGATCAAGAACATGACATGGATGTCCACTCTCACCATTCTTGTTCAACATAGTATTAGAAGTCCTAGCAACAGCAATCAGACAACAAAAAGAAATAAAAGGTATTCAAATTGGCAAAGAAGATGTCAAACTCTCTCTCTTCAAAGATGACATGATGCTTTATAAGGAAAACCTAAGGGACCCCACCCCCAACTACTAGAACTCATACAGCAATTCAGTAATGTGGCAGGATACAAAATCAATGTACAGAAGTCAGTTGCTTTCTAATTTATTCACTAACAAGGAAAATATAGAAAAGGAAATGAGAGAATTGATTCAGTTTAGCATAGCACCAAGAACCATAAGATACCTGGGAATAAACCTAACCAAAGAGGTAAAGGATCTGTACTTGAGGAACTAAAGAACACTCATGAAAGAAATTGAAGAAGACACAAAAAGATGGAAGAGCATTCCATGCTCATGGATTGGAAGAATAGACATTGTTAAAATGTCTATACTTCCTAGAGCAAGCTAAAATGTTTTCTAAAAAAAATGATGTTACTAAAAATGGACAGTCCATTAGATAATCCTGGCCACTTCAACATTATCTTAAGTAAATCCATGAGTAGATGGAGAAGAAAATAGTTATGACTAACTTGGAGAAGAGAAAGTTGGAAAAGATTAACTTGGGATATGCAATAATTGTTGTAGTTCATTATTTGTAATATCCTATATAGAAAATCAGCTTAAATTATCTGTTTTCTTCCAAAGAAAGTGTGGACTTAATTAAAAAAAAAGGTTTGATTCATTTATTGTATAATCTTAACATCCAGATATTAAAAAGGAATAGTTTGTGAGTTTTCTATTTTTAATCAAACTTTTTTTAAAGATTTTATTTATTTATTTGACAGAAAGAGATCACAAGTAGGCAGAGAGGCAGGTGGAGAGAGAGGAAGGGAAGCAGGCTCCCTGCCAAGCAAAGAGCCCAATGCAGGGCTCCATCCCAGGACCCCAGGATCATGACCCGAGCCAAAGGCAGAGGCTCTAACCCACTGAGCCATCCAGGTGCCCCTTAGTCAGACTTTTGATAAGATAGATATCAGTTACCATATCTATTATCTGTCTATCATGATCTATGTCTATCCTCTAACAATTGAACAAGTAACAACTAGAGTTATAAAGTTGACCTTCATAATGAATATTAGGCTGCATAATTGCATTTGGAAGACCACATGTTAGCATGATAAAAACATGGTCCTTACATAGATAATAGCTGAACAAAATAGCCTCTTAGACCTTTTCAAATATTAAGATTCTATGTACTAACAATTAGAATGGAACTATAATAAAGACTTCCTAGGATGAAGAGAAGTGAATATATAAATAAATCTTGAGTTAAACATATCCTGAATAGTATTGACTATACTTCTTTATTGCTTCTTTGATCAGGTTCTCAACTTGAAAGTCAAAGAAGTTATCTCCCATCCTCCCAACTCAATGTCATAAACACATGATACACCACCATGATCGATGTAAAAAAAAATTCTTATTCTTACCACTATCAGGTGAAAGTCAAACAACTTGCTTACATTTCTTTCCTCCAATAAATGATTCAAAGATCCAGTGTCTTTCTATCATATGGCTCTCCTCTCTTTGAGTCCTTTGCTTCCTGCTACAGAGATTGAGGAATTTGAGACAGTGAAGGATCATAGACCTTTTCAAGGCCAGACCTGGAAATGATGTTCATAATTTTTGCCCACATTCTTTGGATAACCTATTTCATCACATGATCCTAAGATAAAACCAAGGAAAGCAGAGAAATGGAACTTTTTTCTTTTTTTTCTTTTTTAAAGATTTTACTTATTTATTTGACAGACAGTGATGACAAGTAGGCAGAGAGGCAGGCAGAGAGAGGAGGAAGCAGGCTCCCCTCTGAGCAGAGAGCCCAACACTGGGCTCAATCCCAGGACTCTGGGATCATAGACCTGAGCCGAAGGCAGAGGCTTTAACCCGCTGAGCCACCCAGGCGCCCCAGAAATTGAACTTTTTTATGAGCCCAGAAAATGGAAATGGAGAGAATTTATATCTAAGTTTTATATATATGTAAGGTTTATATATATTCAAAATTATGCATAAAAGTTTAAATACATTCATTTATTTAGTCAATATTTATTAAGTATATTCTATGCCAAACCTTGTGGTATGTACTGTATATAAAATATTGATAGAATTCTGTCCTTACACTTAAATAGTATCCCCATAAATTGATTTTGCTGTATGCTCAAATGGTCTTTTGAACACTATTTCATTCCTTTGTTTATAGAGCTAAGATCATTCAAGGTAGCCAACAAATAAACATTTTGAATGAACTCTGTTAATGTAGTTATCTTGTACATTCATTTTTCCTTTAAAGGTTATGCCAATTTATTCTACATAAATGCTTTTTAATTTTAGTAATTTTAATTTTAACATAATTATTTATACTTATAACAACAAAATAAATATAGAAAAAGGAAGAGGAAACAGAAAATAAAAGTAGAGAAGCTTATAATAAAAGAACTTAGGTGAAGTGAGTTACTTGCATAAGAGATGTTTTATATATATAATATAAAATACACACACACACACACACACACACACACTCACACACTGGTCTCTGTTTCCAGTTACTGTCACAGGGCTCTTAAGGTCCTCAGAATTTCCTAAAGTGGTGAAATAGTCTTTTGTTATTTGGAATGAGTTCTTCCAACCATTCCTGAATTTATGCTAATAAGGGACTTGGTGAGTGGGGAAAGGTTAAAGGTGAGAGCCCTGGTCAATTTTATGATGGGGGTTGATCACCAGGAAGACCAACCATGTAATTGGTTAGAACTTTCAGTCACACTCCCTGGCCTCCACAGAGGGTAGAGGAGCTATAGATTGAACTCAATCCCTAATGGCTGATAATTTAATCAATCATGCTTATGTAATGAAACCTTTATAAAAAAAACTCTAAGTGGGGTTGGGACAGTTTATGGGTTGGGGAAAACATTAGAGAGTTGGGAGCATGGTACACCCAGAAACAGCATGAAAAGTCTGTGTTGTTTCCCCATACTATGTCCTATGAATGTTTTCCATTTGGCTGTCCCTGAGTTGTATTTTTTATAATAAAACAATAATAGTAAAGTGTTTTCCTGAACTCCAGGAGTCATTCCAATGAATTATTAAACCTGGGAATTCTTGAATTAGTAGTTTGCCAGGCAAAAATGTGGCTTTTCTGGGTAAGACAGGAGGGAGTGGAGGTTTAGGAGACAAGCTGACCAAATAAACACATTTTGGTTTTAGATGTTAAAAACACATTTTGGTTTTAGACGTCAAACTGAATTGAATTGTTGGGTACCCAGTTGGTGTTGGAGAACTGGAGAATTGGTACAAGACACTAATTTAGTATTTGGTTAGTATGAGGAAAACCTCTCTTATCCCTAAGAAATTAAAGATTATAAAATAGTTTCCCTGATAACTCTATTCATTTTCTTGAGAAAAACAAGACTGTTCTTGTAAGTGACTTCAATATGTTTTATTGTATCAAATGTATCACAAAATGAAATAATAGAGCTAACTCATGATTTCATCCAGCATTTAACTAATCCCCTCCTATATACTAAGAACATCATAAAACCCTAAAAAATAATAGAATATGAAAAGTCCTTAACATTTAGAATTTGCTGTGTAGTGTGTGAAGTAAACATTTAAACAGATACTGACAGAATAACAGAATAATTGCAAAGATAGAGATAAGCATGAGCTTATAAAGAGCCTGGGGAAAAACACTGAGGGTAGAATGGGGAGGAAAGTGAGACAGGGAGCTGTTGGAGTGGAGCACTGAAAGGACCTGATGATTGGTTGGCCTATGGGCTGGGTCTCTGCAAACAGAAGCTCCTCAACCTCTCCTCTGTCCTTGGAATATTTGTTCTACCTACTATTCCCATACTAACAGCCATGTTATGGACATAGCACTGAGAGTAAGGTGTTGAGACTATCTCTATTGAATATATGACTAACCTCAATGTAACTTTTAGAATTCTGGCAGCAGGTGTGAGGATTTACTCATCTTGCAGCCACTCATGTCAAGCCTTATATGTAAGTTCCTTTGTTTATTAAACCTGTCACCTACCAACGTGAATTGATCTACCTCTTTCTTCCATCTTTCTTTGCTCTCTGTGTATGGTAATCAATTTCAGATTTCATCCAGAAAATTCCAAAGTTTGTGAATCAACAATTGGCAAGTCAGCCAAGAGACTAAAGAAATGACTCTTGGGAAATGAGACATCTGTGGGGGAAATCCCGAGTTGGCTATCGAACTCTACATGGGAAGGGCTGGCTTGAGGATCACTGTGAGTATTAGAGATGGCTTCAAGATGCAGACCACCCTGATGTATGTGTTTGAGGAGCTACACACCAGCACACTGTGGCAATGGAGGGTTATGAATGGCTGCTGCTTTGGCCTGGTGTCTACTGTGGGCAGTTCGTTGGCCACTGATGCCCAACTAGAGACCACAGATTGAGTTAGAAAATTGGAAGAGCTGAGATTAGAGAAGACCAAGTGGTTGTCTTCTACTCTGCCAGGATTGGGACTGGCAGACAAGGGCTGACAGTAGGATTATAAGATTGAGACCTGAAGATGCAATTTGAAAAAGCTAGAGGAACAAGCTGCCATGGATTAAGACTCAGATGTTTATGACAAAGCCTGATTGAGTTTTTAAGGGTGGAATCCCTGAAAAAGTGAGGAAAGAGAGAGGAGGATACTGTGATGATTGACCAGGATATGGATTAAGTACTCCATGCCATCTGACCTCAAATATAAAGGAAAATCTAAATATAAGTTACCCTAGACTACTAAAATCTAAATATAAATTACCCTAGACTACTGACAATAGAGAAATATGCTCCAAAACTCCTAGGAGAAATCTTGTATTCAGTCTCTTGAAGATGTAAATCTTTTCATCTTTTACTTATGAATGTCCAGTTTCCCCAACACCATTACCAAAGAGACTATGTTTTTGCTATTAAGTGTTCTTATCTCACTTCTCAAATATTAGTTGACTGTATGCATGGGTTTATTTCTGGGCTCTCTGTTATGTTCTGTTGGTCTATGTGTCTGTTTTTTATGGCAATACCATCTTGTTTTAAGTATTATACCTTTGTAATATAGTTTGAAATCAGGGAGTGTGTTGCCTCCCACTTTGCTCTTCCTTTCTCCTGATTACTTTGGCAATGCAGGGTCTTTTGTGATTAAACATGAATTTTAGGATTTTTTTCTGTGAAAAATGCCTAGAGGGATTTTTAGAATCACTTTTTCAAGTTCAAAGAAGATTCCTAGTGAAATTTGACTGTTATGGTGCTAAAATAATGCATAAATTTGCGTAATATTGGATAGAATTTAGCATCTGAGAAATAGTCTATGTACTTATTCAGTAAAATAACCATTTAATTAAGTATTCTTTCAGAAGTCTCTAAGGTTTTATAGATTTCTTCTTTCACATCTCTTCAAAATAACAATTTGGTCTTTTCAAATTTTATTTGCATTTTTTTTGTTCATTCTGTAACTATTTCAAAGAAAGAGAAGAAATATATACCTAACTGTATACATATGCGCATATGTATGTGTTTACATGTATGTATATCTGCATGTATATAGGTATACATTAGAGTTTACTCTATTTACTGTTTAATTGCATGTATTTGCCACTTTTAATTAGGGTAAGATAACTATCTATATTACTGCCTTTACCATCTATTATAGTAAGTGACATAGTTGCCCACATTAAATATTTATTTTATGTAACAGATAAAGGATGAAAGAAGAAAGGAAGAAAGGAAGGAACTACTCATTAATTTGGAAAGAACTGGTCTTTTCTTTTTTTTTTCTTTTTAAGATTTTATTTATTCATTAGACAGAGAGAGATCACAAGTAGGCAGAGAGGCAGGCAGAGAGAGAGAGAGAGGAGGAAGCTCTCTGCTTGGCAGAGAGCCCGATGCGGGCCTCAATCCCAGGACCCTGAGATCATGACCTGAACTGAAGGCAGAAGCTTAACCCACTGACACCCAGAACTGGTCTTTACATAGTTTAATCCAATAACATGATTTTTATGTTTGTTTTTGTTTGTTTGTTTCGGTTTTGGTTTTTCTTTACATATACTTACAAAGTTTTACAGTTTTCTTCATAAACACCTAACACTTTGATTATTGCTGGGTAAAATCTTTCTAGTGTATTATTGTGTTTAGATGATTTTCTTGACTTTTAGGTACAAAATCAAAACACTGTATATTATTTTTTGTCTTTTTTCCAACTGACTTTTTTTCTTTTCATACTGTTTTGCAGAAATTCTAGAACAAGGGTAAAAAAGGAAATTAAATATGCAGACCTTAGAATATTTTTTTAATGATGGAATTTGGGAAAACAAAAAGTAAAATATTTAAAAAAAATAATGGCAGTTGTTTCTGCATTTGGAGGTGGCTGAAAGATGAGATAATTTGATGTAGGAAAGCACTTTAATGGATCCTTTCAGTATGTGGTGGTAAAACATTTGGCCCTTGTTCAAAGAAAATAAGATGGTCAAGGCAATAAAATGGTAAATTACTCTGCATAATAAATTTGAATGGGGCATTCTTGGATTGAGACTTCATGTGAAGAAATGTTTTGTTTCCCACTGCTACTGAGAAGATAGGAGTTAGAGGAGTCTCTGGCCCTTGAGAAGACAAGAGATCGGAAAAGAAATAGTGATTTGTGTAATGCATGATGGGAAGTGGGTGTCTGAAGGAGGAGAGGCTGTACAGAACTTTCTGTGAGAACTATGGCTGGGTATTCAGTGGTATATTTTGCTGTAATTGGATTTTTGCTTTCTGTGTTATTATTTATTAGGTCTTCAATAACATCCATTAACCACAAAATCTTTTTATTAATTCTATTAGTCATACTTTGCCAAATGAATGAGGCGTTGGGGAAAAGAAGCCAGTAGGGAAAGCAGAGATAAATCCTGTTTATTTATTCTATTAGAAAGTATAGTTTACTAATTTTGACCATTTTCCTATAGTTTTTGTATAAATAAGAGTTGCCTGGTGACAATTGTGCTACAAGTCAGTATTTTATGACACAGTAGCCTATAATGTTGTCTTGAGAAGAGTGTGCTTTGGTATATTTGAATATTAATATTTGAATAATTTGGTATATTTGTCAAATTGTCTTATGATGTAAATAACATTGGTTTCATTATTTCTTTCACTCATTTATAATCTATGAGATTTGAGCAAGAATACCATTTAAAAAAAGGCGAGAAACAATTTAACTCTTGACCAATTTAAATTTCCTGCTATAGCTGTGAATTGAATTATAATAATTCAGTAAGCAGCCACTTAGGATGTTTGGAAAGAATTTTAAGGTGGGAAAAACTGAAGGACATGGGTAGATATGTTGGTGGAAAAATCCAAGGTTTCTGGTTTTAATATCTAAATAGATGGTGTTGACCATTCTTGGGTTTGGAAATAATGGATGAAAAGATAATGAATTCCTTTAGAGGCTGTAGTCTCTTTAAATTTTCTAAAGCATATATTAAAAAAGCTAGGTTCTAATCTGTCAATACTCTGAATTTTAAAAAGTAATATAATTTACTACCTTATGTAATTTTAAGTTATATTACATATCTAATTTAATTTTGTTGACAAAATGTCTAATTTAGATATTCATTGGCTTTGTGTGTGTATGTATGCGTCTGTATATATTAAAAAGAAGATAGCTTAATATGACTTGCCCACCTAGAGCTTTCTTAAAAGGCATATGTTTTGTCTTATAATTTGTTTTCCATCACTGGTACCCTAGATTTCTTGTGTCAGGGTAAGAGCCTGATGAGTTTACAAACTAGTATCTTGAGGGAAATGAAGCACTCAAGTAAAATAGAAAAAAAAATTGTTTGTAGAACAGTAATGGCCTGACTAGTTTGGAAAACATATAATATTGTTGGAGTCATGTGTTTAGAAAACTGATACAGAGGACCTCCTGCTGTTCTTCTGCACATTGGATCTAATTTAAATTCATAATGCCACCTGCTACCACCGCTTTTTTCTATGAATTGTAATGGCTAGATAGAGCATTTAGCAGAGCTTGATAAACTCTAGGGAAAAACAGAGGTTTATTGTTAATTTTTCTTATTCTTGAAAAGAAAAAAGTCCTTTAAAATTCTATAGCCATACATATATATATTTACAAGAGGACCTATTTACAATAGATCAGATTTTATGATAAAGGAATTTACATTTTAATTCTCTCTTATCATTCCTTATACCAAGAGTGGAGAGGGGTGCCTGGGTGGCTAAGTCATTTAAGCAGCTGCCTTAGGCTCAGATCATGATCCCAGGTCCTGAGATGAAACCCTGCATAGGCCTTCCCTGATGGGTGAGGAATCTGCTTCTCCCCCTGACCCTCCCCTCACTCATGCTCTCTTTCTCTCAAAAAATAAATAAAATCCTTAAAGATTGGAAAGGGACAAGAATTTAATTTCTAAAATATTGAAGATTTTAAAAAATACTACTGTAACTGTTGCATCTAAAATCGAATCACAAAATATGCATACATTGCAATTAAATTACAATTTAGAACAAACAATTAGAACAATTAGAATTAGGAACATTGGATTCTCATATTTTGGTTTTGCTTTGGTATGAAACATAGTGTTATAACTATAAAGGAATTTCAAGTAAACAGTACTGATTAGATAGATTCCTTTAGCTAATTAGTGTATACAAATGGTACCTTATTATTTTGTTGTTACTTAGTAATAATATCAAATATTTCTCCATATGTTTTCAAGTGAACAATGCGATCAGATGACAGCTCTTTAATTACCTTAGGATTGACCACTCCATCCATCTAGTGCTGCTGTAGCTTCTATATTAATGTAGTTGCTTTTATGATAATGCTTGTTAACTTGGCATTTTCCAGATATGTTGACAAGAGGAAACTAAAAATAAATTTTCTAAAGGTTAGTTAATTACAGATAATAAATTTTGTTATGAAAATGTGGAAATGTTTTAATTTTCCAATAACTCCTATTGAGCAGCAAATCAAAACTTACCTTGTATTTGCAATGTTAAATTGACAATCAGACTGAAGGTTACTTAGTTATAAGAAATTGTAAGGTTCTAAGTATTTTTGGTCTTTTCCTTTGGAAGGAAACTAAGGAGCCAATTTTAGTCCTTTGAGGCACACTTTAGAATTTTGACTCAATGATACAATATATGTATAGCCTAAAATTAATTCGCCTATGTTTAAGCCAGATCTTAGAAGTAGATAGAGCATACCAGAAAAATCTGTTGTTGTTTTTTTTTTTACTAAATCATTCAGCCCACATTTGTTCTTTTTATTTGAAAAATATGGTTCAGCTTAGTTTTATTTTGCTTTATAGTATAAATGATAGAAGACAATATTATGCATGTCCTAGGATCATGTGTTAAAACATTTGTTTCTCCTTCCAACTAGAATGATACTAAATTTATAATTTTTCTTCCATGTCTTACTTTCCCCTTCCTTCACATCCACTTTCCTTTTTCATTTCCCCCACCAATCCTAAAGTGTAATAGAGGTGACTTAGTGTAAAACTCAGTAGATAATATAGAGAAATTTAGCTTAAAAAAATTCATAGGAAGGAAGGGAATGGTAAATATATAAAAACCCTAGAATTACACAATTATTATGATTTATATTAACTAAATTAAAATCTTCCTTGAAGATACACATTTACACATAGACATGCACGCTAGAAAGAAAATATAGAAACTTATAGAATTCTCACTGTTTCATGGCTTTCTTTCAATTATTCTAATAAACTATGTTTCCCTTGACAAAGAACCCAACACCCACACCTGCAATCGTCTTTATCTGTCCTTCAATATATTACTTTCCTTTACCTTATGACACCCACTTAGGCTTCAGATCTCAATTCAATTATCAGTCACGTTTCTGTTATATATCTTTCTCACATTTCTTTCTTAGCATTTTTCACAGTTTGTAAAAAATACACTTATTTTGTAGTATTTTTTTTATCCCACTGGTTATAAGCTCCAAGAAGATAAAGACTTTCTATTTTTTTAGTTCACTTTTTATCCCTAGCGCTTATCGCACATAATAAATTATATTCATTTGTGAATAAAAATATAAATATTTTAATAATTAAATATAAAATAATTGGGCATATAAATATATCCTTGTTAAAACATATCCCTATTAAAAAACACAAATGTCCCAATAATTCAAAAATTGGATAAAATACTAAAGTTATTTGTAACAGCTGATTTGAAGAGATACCAGTTTTTCTTATGACTACCTTTCATATGAACTATGATAGAAGCTAAAAGCACTAAAATCAAAATAAAAATGAACAAAAGATTTGTTTCATGATCTTGTATGGCTGCCAAAAAAAATGAAGTCAAGGTATGTGACCTTTTGGTAATCAAACTTGACACGAAGAACTTAGATTCCAGAAAGCAATGAATGATTATTTCAAAAAAATGTACTGAATACCAAAGAGACAAAACACTATACTAGGTACTGTGAGGATAGATTTATTTGTTCATTTGCAAAGAAATATTAAGGTAATGTTAAAAGTAACTTTGCATATTGCAATTTAGGTATCAATTCTGTGTAAGTCAAATATCCATATGTTAGACACATTCAACACACTGATGGGATTCATTCCTGTGTGGGGAATTGGTTAAGGAAAAGCTCATATGAAATTAACCCATCACATAGTATGGATAAGATAGTGATCACTATTTTTCAAGTAGTAGTATTAAACATAACCAGTTAATTCAAATGTCTTTGATGATAATTCTATAAGGACACAAGCTGTGTTTCCTTTTGGCTACCAAGCTCACCTTAAGCACTTGGCAACAAATAATAAAAAAGGGCTTTTCTACCTTTTGACTTGGCTCAATTTCTCTAAGTCCAAAGCATCCCATAATATTATGACTTAAATTTCTCTTTCATATTGTTATTAATGTTCACAGTTAATTCTTATGCATAGGGCTGAGACCATTCCTTGAATTTGAGGAAGGAAAATGGTTGGGACCATTCTTCTGTTGCTTGGGAGGGAAAGCTCATTTAGAAAACATTGGCTTATGACTTCCTTCTCTATATAGCTCAAGATTTCTTTCTTTCTTCATTTCTTTCGTCTTCTTTCCTTCCTTTCTTTTGTAGTTACCTCACAGATGTAAGATTACCTAAAATTTTCACCCAAGTTGGGTTCCAATGTCTAGATTGATGACATCACACACACCAAAAGGGGGTGAAAATGATTTTTTATATGCTCATAATGAAGATTTGTGTTGGAGAGCAGAGGGGCTTCCCCAGCTGGTCCAAAAAAAAAAAAAAAAAAGTAAAAATAAATAAAAATTTAAAAAACTTGAGAGAGCAGAGAAAGAAGACTGACTGGATTTCTAGTGGTAGTGGGAGCAGGGATGAGAGTTCCCAAGACAGGAGCTTGCACAGTTTGACCTCCTGATGGCACTGAGAAGGAAGTACCCAAGCTTTCTTCTCAATATGCTCATGTATGAGCATAAGATAAAGAGTAAACAACCCAAATTGAATCAGACTCCTTTTTTCTTCCTTCCTCCTTCCCTCCCTTCCTTCTTTCCTCCCTCCTTTCCTCCCTCCCACCCCTCCTTTCTTTCTGCCTTCCTTTCTTTTCTCCTTGTGCATGTACTGTACTCTTTTTCTTTTGTCTGTTACCCTTTTGTTGTTATTTTTGTTGTTGTTGTTCTCATTCAAATTTGTAATTGTTATGTATCTCTTAAGAAATTCTATGAATTGTTAGGGGAAGTACAATCTTTTCGAGAATACTTTAAGCAAAACAATTCATTCAAGGCAGCAATTCCTATATGTCATGCCTTTATGTTTCCTAGAAACTGGAGTTGGTAGGTTTTTTTCACTTCTGAGCATCCTCAGCAGTGGTTTAAAGAATATGCCACATGTAGAAAGAAATGGCTAGAATTGATTCATTGACTTGGGCGTTTTACTCTGTCATCTGTCTCTGATTATGGAGACCTACAACAAATATAATAGCATTGAATAAAATAGTAACAAATTGAAAATTTTATGATGAGTGGAAAGCAAAAACTTTTTTCACAATATTTTGAGCTTCACCATATTCTAAAGGTGATATATGACTATATTAAACAAAATTGTAATAATCTAATTATCAAAACTCAAGTGGTTATATAACTTGCTCACAAAATACTCTAGTTTCTCCTTCAAATATTAGGATTTTTCTTAGGGCTTAAAATCTTAGGGTTATTTCTTTATCCCATAATTTGAATCATGAATTTGTAGATAAAATAAACAATTGTAATTTAACTACATTCTTAAAAATACCTAACTTTATTTTACATATTCACGTAATTCAGTTTTGTTACCAAAAGGTAGAACTTAATATTTAATAAAACCAATAACTGGGTAATGAGGCCACAATCTCAAGTTTATGGCTGATTCTTCACAAAGTCAGTCATTTAGTTCTAAAGACTGAAAGATGAAAAGACATTTCAGTGTTCCTATTTGCACCTGTTTCTAAGTGGAGATGACTTGATGTGATTCTCTGTCTCCCAGGCTATTAACAGCTTTTGCATCTCCATGTTGCTTCTGATTTTTCTCTTTCATAGATTCCTCTCTACATGGTGTTTATTCTCAGATAAATATCACTCTTCTCACTCCTTTGGATGAGCTTTATATTTTTTCCAGCATGATTAAGTGATGTGTTTTTATAATTTTACATGTGCTTTCTTTTGCTGTATCAATCATTAACCTATGCATAATTCCATATATTCCTTCTAGTACTACTATTATTTTTTCAGTATATTTAGATGCTTCTAAAAGATATCTTTCAGGGACTGCTTCTATTTGTACTGAAGTGAACCTTAGTTATTTGTGGAGTAGAGAGGGAAGTTGATCACTAAACTTTATTTATTGATCCACTACAGTTGGTACTTTTAAATGCTACCTTATTACTCCTTAAATAACAATTATGAGATAATTTTTTACCTGCTAAAACTGTCCCTCAAAGAGGATGAATACTTTTATTAAAAAAATCACATAACTAATGAGTGATAGAGTAGGGAATTTTATTTTATATTATTTTTATTGAAATTCAAGTTAGTTAACATATAGTATATTATATATTAGAGTTTATGTATAAAGTTTAGTGATTCATCATTGCATATAACACACAATGTTCACTTATCAAGTGCCCTCCTAATGCTCTTCACCCAATGGGTATACCCCATCCCCCCACTCACCTTCCCTCTAGCAACCTTTAGTTTGTTCCCTATAGTAGAATCCCTTATGGTTTGCATCCCTCTCTGTTTTTATCTCATTTTGTTTTCCTTCCCATTCCCTATGTTCATCCCTTTTTTCTTAAATTCCACATATGAGTGAAATCATATGGTATTTGTCTTTCTCTGACTGACTTATTTCATTTAGCATAATACATTCTAGTTCCATAAAAGTCATTGCGAATGATAAGATTTTGTTCTTTTTAATGGCTAAAATTTCATTGTATATATATACCACATCTTCCTTATCCATTCATCCATAAATAGACATCTGGGATCTTTCTATATTTTGACTATTGTGGACATTGCTACTATAAACATTGGGGATCATGTACCTTTTTAACTCTATTTTTGTATCTTTTGGATAAATATCTAGCAGTGTAATTTCTGGGTTATAGGGTAGTTGTAGTTTTAACTTTTTGAGGAACCTCCATACTGTTTTCCAGAGTGGCTACACCACTTTGCATTCTCTCCAGCAGTGTAAGAGGGTTCCCCTTTCTCCACATCCATGCCAACATCTGTCATTTCCTGGATTGTTAATTTTAACCATTCTGACAGGTGTGAGATGGCTTCTTATGATATTGATTTGTATTTTCCTGATGATGAGTAATGTTGAGCATTTTTTCATTGTCTGTTAACCATGTGTATGTCTTCTTTGGAAAAATGTCATTCATGTCTTCTGCTCATGTCTTGGCTGGACATTCTGTTTTTGGGGTGTTAAATTTGATAAGTTCTTTATAGATTTTGGATACTAGCCCTTTACCTGGTATGTCATTTGCAAATATCTTCTCCCATTCTGTAGGTTGCCTTTTAGTTTGGTTGATTATTTCCTTTGATGTGCAAAAAATTTTTATTCTGATGAAGTCCCAAAAGTTTAAGAATAGGCAATTTTTTAAATTGGATTTATTTAATCCCAAATACCTGATTTTCCTATCAAACTATATTCAGATTTTGACTGTGTCCCAACAGACTATATAATTTTCTCATTATTTTTTGTGGTCACTTTAGGAATTAAAATATGTACCCTTAAGGTATTACAGACTACTTAAGAGTTAATATTACAGTTTTATGTAAAATATATGAGTATTATATTTAATTTACCCCATATTTTATTCTGTAGTTGTCATATACATTACATCATCATATATTATGAACACAGAACAATAATATATTTTCTATTTTAAACAGATGTGTCTTATAAAGGACATAAGACAAAAAAGATAATTTTAAAGATTTTTATTTATTTATTTATTTGTCAAAGTGAGGGAGAGAGAGTGAGCAAGCACAGGCAGACAGAGTGGCAGGCAGAGGCAGAGGGAGAAGCAGGCTCCCTGCCGAGGAAGCAGCCCAATGTGGGACTCGATCCCAGGACGCTGGGATCATGACCTGAGCCGAAGGCAGCCACTTAACCAACTGAGCCACCCAGGCGTTCCCCAAAAAGATAATTTTAAAAAGCAAACTCTTAGTTACTGTTTCCAATAATCTTCACTTGTTTTTATAGTTATGTCTGGTTTTATTTCATCTGATTTCCTCTGATGTTATTATCCTTCAGCTTGAACTGTTATTTCTTATATTACAAGTCCACCAACAATACACATTTTATTTTTGCTTATCTGTGAATGTATTCATTTTGTCTTAATTTCTGAATTTAACTTCCTACATACAGAATTATAAATTATCAGCTTTATTGTAGAACTTTAAAGATTATATTCTATTGTCTCCTTTACTCCATGGTTTCTGATGAGAAGTTACCATTATTAATCTTATTGTTTCTTACTAAGTAATGTGGTATTTGAGTTTTTTTTTTCTTATGCTTAATTTTAAGTATTAATTTGACTATAATATGTGCCTATGTGTGTTGTGCTTGTATCTATCATGTTTGGGGGTTCTTTGAGTTTCTTAATTCCCCATTTGGGATATATGTGGCCATTATTTCTTCAAATGTTTTAATTTCAACATTCTCCCTAGTTTTTCTTTTTTGGAATTACAATTACACATATATGAGAGCATTAGATATTTTTTATAGGTCATCAAATCTCCATTGTTTTTAAAAATATTTTTCTTTCTTTTTTTTAGATTAGATAATTTCTATATATCTATACCTAAGATCACCAAATTTTTCTGTCATCTCAATTTGCTGTTAAGATATTGCAGTATTTTTGAATTCTAGATATTTTACTCTCTACTTCTAGAATTTTCCATTAATTCTGTTGAGATTTCCGATGTCTTTATTCATTAGTAGCAAACTCTTCCTTAAGTCATTGAAAATCCTCACCATATCTGTTTTTACTAAACAACACTCTGGGTCACATCAGGATTGGTTTCTATTAAAAACTTTTTTTCTGAACTATATCTCTGTTCTTCTACATGTTTAGTAATTTTTATTGCATAGACACTGGCAACACTATGTTGTAAAGGCTCTGGTTTTGGTTTTTGTTTTTCTATTGGAGAATGTTTGTTGTTGTTATTGTTCTTGTAGACAGTTAACTTAGCTGGACTGAAACTATAACACATGCTTCCTTTCAGGTGAACAGGAAATTAAATTTCTGTTCAGTTGTTCTATCCTTCTACCTGTTGGCTTTTAACTCATCTCTTTGGAATGCCTTCAGACATGCATAGCTCAAATATCAGCCAAATATTTGGTAGAGTTTAAGCAGTGTTTGTGGTTCCTTCCATTCTGTGACATCTCTAACTTCCAGGTTCTCTGGCTGTTTTGAATTCTGTTCTTTAATTCCTCAGAAACATAATATGACAGGCTTCTCCTTTGTTTTTACTTCTCTGCTTTATTTAATAGGGAATGACCTCAGGAAAAAAATATAAAAACATGATTTTTACTAGCACTGGTCCATTCTTTCAAAAGTCTACCCTTCTCTAATTTCTGTTTTTGCAACTCTGTTTTAGCTCCAATTGTTGTCTTTTATATTTCCTCTAAAGTTATGATTGGTAATCCATGTGAAGGTTGATTTGATATAAGAACCTGTGTCATACTTGGAAAAAATCTTCTACCATATTTATTTACTTACATGAAATATATCTTTATATGAATCCAGCCTCTTAGTCTCCTGATGAAATTTTCCAACTTGTTGTCAGAGCCTCTTTTCCATATATGTATAATATTTTACTCAATTGATCCCAAGAGGTATTAGTTTTCCAATTCAATTATTTCTAATGGAATTTATTTTTAAAATAGTTCTAGATGTATGAAAACCCAAGATGATGATAATAAAGTTTCCAAATAATCACATCCAGCTTCCTTTATTATTAGCAACTTATGATAGTGTGGTGTATTAGTTATGATTAAAGAATCATTATTCATTTTTTAATCTAACATTATTCATTGCATCTAACATTCTTTTTACTGTTTCATAACCTATTCTAGGATACTACATTATCATTTAGTCACTAGAACTCTTGATTTCCTTAGTTTCCTCTTGAATGTGACAGTTTCTCAGGCTTTCCTTATTTTTGATTACCTAAATGACATTGAGGAGTACTGGTCAAGTACATTGAAAATTGAAATTTTTCTGGAATTATTTTCCATGGATAGACTGGATTTATGAATTTTGGGAAGAACAACCAGGTAAGGTGTTATTTCCATTAGCTCATATCAAAGGTTCATATTGTCAACAGGATTTCTTACTATTGATGTGAACCTTGATCACCCAGTTAAGTAGAGTTTGTTAGATTGTTTTACTACCAAGTTATTCCCACATCCCTTTTATATATATTATTCTTTGAAAGGAAGTAACCATACACTGTTCACACTTACAGAGTGGGGAATTATGATTCCTTCTCTAAGGGTGGGTATCTCCAGTCAAAGAGAGATGGAATAGCTATATTAATTTCAAACAAAGCAGACTCTAGAACAAGAAAATGATCATAAAGAAAGGAACTACATAATGAGAAAGAGTAGAGCTTTCCAAGGAGATATGACAATTATTAGTGTGTATACATATTTTAAAAATTTTTATTTTTTTTTTAAATTTATTTTAAGTTCCAGAATTCATTGTTTATGCACCACACCCAGTGCTCCATGCAATATGTGCTCTCCATAATACCTACCATCAGGCTCACCCAACCTCCCACCCCCTGCCTCTCCAAAACCCTCAGATTGTTTTTCAGAGTCCACAGTCTCTCATGGTTTGTCTCCCCCTCCTCCCCCAATCCCCTTCTCCTCTTCCTTCCTATGTCCTTGGTGTTATTCATTATGCTCCACAAATAAGTGAAGTCATATGATAACTGACACTCTCTGCTTGACTTATTTCACTCAGCATAATCTCTTCCAGTCTCATCCATGTTGATACAAATTTGGGTATTCATCCTTTTTTATGGAGGCATAATACTCTGTAGTATATATGGACCACATCTTCCTTATCCATTCGTCCACTGAAGGGCATCTTGGTTCTTTCCACAGTTTGGCAACTGTGGCCATTGCTGCTATGAAAATTGGGATACAGGTGGCCCTTCTTTTCACTACATCTGTATCTTTGGGGTAAATACCCAGTAGTGCAATTGTAGGGTCATAGGGTAGCTCTATTTTTAATTTCTTAAGGAATCTCCACACTGTTTTCCAAAGTGGCTGCACAAACTTGCATTCCCACCAACAGTGTAAGAGGGGTCACCTTTCTCCACATCCTCTCCAACACATGTTGTTTACTCTCTTATTAATTTTTGCCATTCTAACTGATGTAAGGTGGTATCTCAATGTGGTTTTGATTTGAATCTCCCTGATGGCTAATGAAGATGAAGATTTTTTCATATGTCTGTTAGCCATTTGTATGTCTTCTTTGGAGAAGTGTCTGTTCATGTCTTCTGCCCATTTTTTGACATGATTATCTGTTTTGTGTGTGTTGAGTTTGAGGAGTTCTTTATAGATCTTGGATATCAGCCCTTTGTCTGTATTGTCATTTGCGAATATCTTCTCCCATTCCATGAGTTGCCTCTTTGTTTTGTTGACTGTTTCCTTTTCTGTGCAGAAGCTTTTGATCTTGATGAAGTCCCAAAAATTCATGTTTGCTTTTGTTTCCTTTGCCTTTGGAGACACATCTTGAAAGAAGTTGCTGTGGCTGATGTCGAAGAGGTTACTGCCTATGTTGTCCTCTAGGATTCTGATGGATTCCTGCTTCACATTGAGGTCTTTTATCCATTTCGAATTTATCTTTGTGTATGGTGTAAGAGAATGGTTGAGTTTTATTCTTCCACACATAGCTGCCCAATTTTCCCAGCACCATTTATTGAAGAGACTGTCTTTTTTTCCACTTTGTATTTTTTCGGGCTTTGTTGAAGAGTAGTTGACCATAGAGTTGAGGGTCCATATCTGGGCTCTCTACTCTGTTCCACTGGTCTATGTGTCTGTTTTTATGCCAGTACCATGGTGTCTTGGTGATCACAGCTTTGTAGTAAAGCTTGAAATCAGGCAACATGATGCCCTCCCATTTTGTTTTTCTTTTTCAACATTTCCTTAGCAGTTCAGGGTCTCTTCTTATTCTATACAAATTTTAGGATTGTTTATTCTAGTTCTTTGAAAAATGCCCGTGGAATTTTGATCGGAATGACATTGAAAGTATAGATTGCTCTAGGCAGTATAGACATTTTAACAATGTTTATTCTTCTGATTCATGAGCATGGAATGGTCTTCCATCTTTTTGTGTCTTCTTCAATTTCTTTCATGAGTGTTCTGTAGTTCCTCGAGTACAGATCCTTTGCCTCTTTGGTTAAGTTTATTCCCAGGTATCTTATGGTTCTTGGTGCTATAGTAAATGGAATCAATTCTCTAATTTCTCTTTCTGAATTTTCACTGTTAGTGTATAAGAAAGCAACTGATTTCTGTATACTGATTTTGTATCCTGCCACATTACTGAATTGCTGAATGAGTTCTAGTAGTTTGGGGGTGGATTGTTTTGGGTTTTCCATATAAAGTATCATGTCACCTGTGAAGAAAGAGTTTGACTTCTTCATTGCGAATTTGAATACCTTTTATTTCTCTTTATTGTCTGATTGCTGTTGCTAAGACTTCTAATACTATGTTGGACAAGAGTGGTAGGAGTGGGCATCCTTGTCATGTTCCTGATCTCAAAGGGAAGGCTGTCAGCTTTTTCCCATTGAGGATAATATTTACTGTGGGTTTTTCATAGATAGATTTTATGAAGTTGAGGAATGTTCCCTTTATCCCAATACTTTGAAGCGTTTTAATCAGGAACGGATGCTGTATCTTGTCAAATGCTTTTTCCAAATCAATTAAGAGGACCATGTGGTTCTTTTCTCTTCTCTTATTGATTTGTTCTATCACATTGACTTATTTGCAAATGTTGAACCACCCTTGCAACCCAGGGATAAATCCCACCTGGTCATGGTGGATGATCTTTTTAATGTACTGTTGGATCCTATTAGCTAGGATCTTGTTGAGAACCAGCATCCATATTCTTCAGGGATATTGGTCTGAAATTCTCCTTTATGGTGGGGTCTTTGCCTGGTTTGGGGATCATGGTAATGCTGTCTTCATAAAGAGTCTGGAAGTTTTCCTTCTGCTTCAATTTTTTGAAACAGCCTCAGGAGAACAGGTATTATTTCTTCTTTGAAAGTTTGGTAGAATTCCCCAGGGAATCTGTTATGTCCTGGCTCTTGTTTTTTGGGAGGTTTTTGATCACTGCTTCAATCTCATTACTAGATATTGGTCTATTCAGCTTGTCAATTTCTTCCTGAGTCAGTTTTGGAAGTTTATAGTTTTTGAGGAACTCATCCATTTCATCTAGGTTGCTTAACTTATTGGCATATAACTGTTGATAATGATTTCTGATGATTGTTTCTATTTCCTTGGTGTTAGTTGTGATCTCTCCCTTTTCATTCATAATTTTATTAATTTGGACATTCTCTCTTTTCTTTTGGATTAGTTTTTCTTTTGGATTTATTGATCTTATTGATTCTTTCAAAAAACCAGCTTCTAGTTTCACTGATGTGTTCTACTGTATCTCTACTTTTTATCTCATTGATCTCTGCTCTAATCTTGATTATTTCCCTTGTTGTATGTGGAGTTGGCTTAATTTGTTGTTGATTATCCAGTTCTTTAAGGTGTAAAGACAGTTGGTGTATTCTGGATTTTTCAATTTTTTAAGGGAGGCTTGGATGGCTATGTATTTCCTCCTTAGGACTGCCTTTGCTGTATCTCCTGGGTTTTGGACCAAAGTGTCCTCATTCTTGTGGTTTCCAGGAATTGTTTACATTATTCTTTGATTTCCTGGTCAAGCCAAGCATTCTTAAGCAAGGTGGTCTTTAGCTTCCAGGTGTTTGAATTCCTTCCAAACTTTTTCTTGTGGTTGAGCTCCAGTTTCAAAGCATTGTGATCTGAGAATATGCAGGGAATAATCTCAGTCTTTTGGTATCAGTTGAGCCCTGATTTGTGACCCAGTATGTGGTCTATTCTGGAGAAGGTTCCATGTGCACTCGAGAAGAATGAGTATTCTGTTGTTTTAGGGTGGAATGTTCTGCATATATCTATAAGGTCCATTTTGTCCAGTGTGTCATTCAGTGTTCTTGTTTCTTTATTGATTTTTTGCTTGGATGATCTATTACTGAAAATGGAGTGTTAAGATCCCATACTAGTAATGTATTCATATCAATATGACTCTTTGTTTTGATAACAGTTGTCTTACATAGTTGGCTGATCCCATATTGGGGGCATACATATTTATAATTGTTAGATCTTCTTGGTGGATAGAGTCTTTAAGAATTATTTAGTGTCCTTCTATTTCTCTGGCTACAGTCTTTAGTTTAAAATCTAATTTATCTGATATAAGAATCACTACCCCAGCCTAGTTTTGAGGCAGATTGGCATGAAAGATGCTTCTCCATCCCTTCACTTTCAGTCTGGATGTATCCTTAGGTTAAAAATGGGTCTCTTGTAGACAACATATGGATGTGTCCTGTCATTTTATCCAATCTGCAATGCTGTGCTGTTTTATGGGCACATTTAGGCCATTCATGTTGAGAGTGATAAAAAACTCAAGAATATCATTGAACAGAAATTTATGGAGACAATCTATAGAAACAAACACTTCACAGGTAACACGATGTCAATAGTGTGTATACATAGTACAAGAGATCATCAAAATACATAACATAAAAGGTGATAGAAGTCTAAGAAGAAATAGACACAACCACTACCATCATTGAAAGTATCAGCACTCTTCTTTCAGTAATAAATAAATCAATCAGGAAGAAAATTAGGAGGGACATATAGTTTTGTTTTGTTCTTAGTAAGGACATATAGTTAATATGATTTTAATTGGCATTTATAGAATACTGCATACAATAATATTGATAGGTGTATTTTCTCAGCCTCACATGGAATATCCATTAACAAAATTTCTAGGCATTAAACACACAATTACAAATTTTAAAAAAATGGAAATTGTACAAAGTATGTTTTCAGGTAATGAAAAAATGAAACTAGAAGTCAATGAAAGAAAGATAGCTGGAATATACCAAAATATTTGGAGATTAAAAACATATCTCCTTAAATAACACATGGGTCAAAGAACTCTCAAGAAAAATTAAAAATAGCTTGAACTAAACCAAAATGAATATACAATTTATTAAATGTGTCATATGTAGTAAAAGCTCTATTTAAAGGAAATCTTAAAGCATTCAATGCATATATTAGAAGAGAAAAAAATGTAAAATCCATCTTACCTTTTGCCTTAACAAGCAAGACAAAGAGGAACAAGACTAAAACAAGCAGAAGAAAATGAAAAACAAAAATTAGAACAAAAATCAATGATGTTAAAAACAGGAATAAAATAGATAAAATCAATATATCCAGTCTCTTTTTTTCCCCCTTACAAATGAATCTCCCCCTCCACAAAAGATTCTCTTATCCTTAAAATAATGTGGGTACTATTGCATAGATATAAGCCTCAAATCACATGTTGACAAAAGTGCTTGAACCCAAGGCTCCAGATACAACTTGATTATATTTATTGGTGCAAAACTTGTTATCCACCTTTTTTCAGTATCATCTTAGAAGGAGATTATTTTTTTCCTATAAGTCTCTATACCAGGAGTTCCAAGGATCATATAAGTATACAATGTTAAGGAGCTGGTGATTTTCAACTATAAGATTTCAAACTTTTAGGTTTGTGTGAATCATTCATAGATATTGTAAAAGTCCTGATTCATTAGGTCTTGGATAGAGCATGAGATTATTTTTAGGAATCTTCATGCTGATGTCAATGTTGTTAATCCTTTGAGGAGCAAGGATGTAGTCAATGATTATCATCTCACATTACAGGAAATAAAGGTTCAGAGAACCCGCTGTAACTTATCCTAAATGTCTTTCAGAGTAGATTATTCAAATATGTAAGTCTAAAGCAATAATCTTGAGTGCAGATTTACTTTCAATTCTTAAAGTTGCTATGGTAGAAGGAACCCTCTTGACTAGATCATTTGTTATATTGCTTTCTAAGTTTGTTTGGGATATACTCAAATTTGATCTACATGATGTTTGCTTTTAATTTGGCATAAAGTGCTTGTATTACACAAAGATTCAGTCAAAACCTAAAATAGATAATGAGCAATTTTCTAAGATGTCTGAGGAATTGTAGTATAAAGAAGTCATTACATAGAATTCTAACCCTCCAGAATACTTGGGATTAGCTGAATGTTGCCTCCCATGTTGGCCAATCTTACCTGTCTATAAAAGAGTAGGATGACTGAGGGGAAGTATATGTTGGGTCTGAAGTATTCAGAATGTTCATTGCAAATACAGCAGGTAAGGTTGCAGCTATTCTGGATAAAGAAAATTAATGACATATTCTTCTTAGATCATTGTGTAAAAGAATTATGTAAATATTTAAGAGGAAGCAATGCTGAAGGAATCCTGAAGTTATCAGAATAACAACACATTTTTCATAAACCAAAGAGCAGATAGAAAAGAGTAATCTACTTGCCTCCAATCTATCATAATATCTCTTATCAACATTCCATAAAGGTAAAAAAAGTTAAATTATGTTCTGTTTTTTTGTTTGACATATAAGCTAATATGAGTATAATAAATAACCAGGTAAACTTGTGCTTCTGGCTTATTGTTTATAAATTCACATCAAATGGTCATCAATAACTAATGGGCAGGTATAGATGTTTTTTGTTCATTAAATCTTTTCAGGGGTAATAGTGGTTTTATTTGTAAAGTTATTGCTTCCACTCCTCTTTATACTTACCTAAGGATTTTATGTTTCTGGATATTAGCAATTAAATCTAATAGTGACTTTCTTGATATTGCCTCAAAAAACAAAAAGTAGGGGTACCTGGGTGGCTCAGTGGTTTGGGCCTCTGCCTTCATCTCCAGTCATGATCTCAGGGTCAGAGATCTCAGGATCTCAGCCCCTCATTGGGCTCTCTGCTCAGTGGGGAGATGCTTCCCCCTCCCCCTCTGCCTGCCTCTCTGCCTGCTTGTGATCGCTCTGTCAAATAAATAAATAAAATTAAAAAAAATTAAATTAAAAAAAAGGTATTTCATTTACCTGGGCTCAAAATTATTTATAGTCCTTAGCTCCTCTTTCAATAGTTGAGAACATTAAAAAAGTGCTATGCTATAGCTGACATGAATTTTAGTTAGGAAATATTTATATAGCAGTGGCTCAGAGAATAAAGGTGGATTTGATATGGTAATAATGGAATTCATTTAGATACCTATTCTAAAATTTTTAATTCTGATTTTTCTTCAGTAGCTTTTTATCAGTAAGTCTTTAGAGTGTTCTGGAATATTTGAGATCTCAGATATTATTGTGAATAGGTCTTTATGTACATATATAGGAAGTGCGGGTATATATGATATATGTGAATGTATATTTATATAAATATTCGTACATGATGAATGAAATATACAGCAATATTGTATTTCTGATACTGAGTAACTAATATTATCAATAACTTGTTCTGGTTATGTCCATGAGCTATTGCTTCCTTAAATGCCAATATATTAGAATTCCAGGATTCTATACTTATCTATTTTATATTTTTACAATTCATTATGTTTGTGAGGATTAAATATTGAATGCTTATATGACACTCATTTTCACATGCTGCTTGAACTGTCTTACATATTTATACTCATTCAATACCCACTTCACCTCCATGAGTAGATCCTACTACTGTCCTACTTTGACAGATAAGGAAATATCCACACAGTGAGGTTAACATCTTGCTCAGAGAAGGATTAAGACTGAGTTTCACACAATCTCCCTCTCATCATACAAAACAATAGATGTAGGATTTATTTTGCGTATTTAACACCAAGAAATTTACAAGAGGGGTGCCTGGGTGGCTCAGTGGGTTAAGCCTCTGCCTTCCACTCAGGTCATGATCTCAGGGTCCTGGGATTGAGTCCCACATCAGGCTCTCTGCTCAGAAGGAAGCCTGCCTCTCTGCCTACTTGCGATCTCTCTCTGTCAAATAAATAAATAAAATCTTAAAAAAAAAAGAAATTTACAAGAATTACTACTTTGCTTCTGCACTTGCTTTCAACTTGTCTTTTCTTCCTTTTCACCCTGAAAATATTTATTTTTTCTTAACACAAGTAAAGAGAACAAAAGGAAAAACCTTTAGTAGTACAGTTTAATATGCACATTATATAGCTTTGTTCTTAAAATTAGCAATGGTAAAATCACAAATTTTATTTTATATTCTCTATGGTACTACAAAAAAGACTGGTATTTTTTACTTTGTTTTTGGCTCTTTTTCTGCATATTTTGACCCATTTTTTAGTTAATCCAATTTTGTAGTTAAACTCTTAAGAATCAACCAGATACTTCTTGATAGAGTGGCTGAAAAATTCTCACTGTATTGTTAAATGTTTTGTCATGCTTTCTAACAGCATAAATATTATAGATATAAAAATAGTCTAAAATTTGTTTACATATTAAAATAAAAACTAAAATGAGGGTTTGAAAAACTCTATAGTTGTATTATATATCCAAGTATGACTTTTGGTTACTCTTGTATTGTTACGAGAGAAGTTGAACACCCCACTAGTTACAGCTATTTACCTATTGCTATAATTCATATTTATCAGATAAAATGCATATTGGATTAAAGTGACAATTTAATAGTTGCACAATGACAGTCAGCTACAGTAAACAAAATGAAATGTCTTTTTATAAGGCTTCAGGGTCTTCTCAAACAAACAGATCTGTTAAACTAATAAAATGTTGGAACAATAAAATTACCTATTTAACAGAGATTTGGTATGTTTTGCTAAATTGCCCAGACACATTTGAGATCACTCGGCTTGGAGTTTTCTAAGAGTTAATTACTTGAATTATCATCTGGGATATTTAAATGATTTTCTTCCTCCATACAGATTCTCCAATGTAAATCTTTGTATGGATGGTTTATGCCTTGAAACCAGAAACTATTTCACTCTCAAAATTTCAATCAAGGAATGAAAACTTTATGATTTATATTCTCCCAAATGCTCACAAATTCACACATAAACTGGCCAGGTTAAATGTTTGGATAAGGAATTCTTAATTAAACAGGACGATTTGGGTCAAAAATGGAAGAGAAAATGATTTTCAGTACTTACACTTTTATTTTCAAAAGAGTTAATGTTATGAACATTTGAGGTATCTCCCAGCAGATTAGATTTGGGGGATTTTCTTAACACCACACCCTGAGAATCTGTTATTACTAGAAAACATGTAAAGACAATATTACTACTTTTCCCCACAGTAAGTCATAATGAATAAAAAATGCTCTTTGATTATCATTTATCTCTAGATAGAAAAACTGATAGATGCTTCATTGCCTCTACCATACCTTTCAGGAGACTATCAAATAAGAATTCATACTAAGTACCTAAAATTGTGTGGTTTGTCTCTTTTCCTGCTGAGTTACAGCATTGAGTCATTTGCTGTGTTTATTATAGCTTTCAGAATTCCTGTTGAAATAATGTTCTGCCATTTTTGGCTATTGGATTTAGTTTTCAGAAAAACACTAAACCATTTATTTAGCAAAACTGAACAACTGTTAGATAGTTATCTTTGGCTTCCAATTTTTTCTTTGATTCTAGAATATTATTCAGGAGAATAAAATATTTTCTACTCATTTGGCTCAAAAGTGGTTGAATCTGGGAGTGGGTATTTCTGGTTGCACATGATTAAGCACAAATATTAAATATACACATTTATTTCTACTCCTAGGAGAGGCGAGATGAAGGTATAAATATTTTTGAAACATGGACAGTAGATGGATGGTCAAAGAAAAAGGTTGACAGGTTGTCTGAGCCTTTCCTTTGACCTCTGGGATGCCTGAGTATTGGAGGCTTTACAAGATAAGCTGTGTTCTTCCAAAATTCATATACTCAAGTCCTAACCCTTGGTACCTCAACATGTGACTGTATTTAAAGATAGGATCTTTGAGGAAGGAATTAATGTTAAATGAGGTTATGAGGGTGGTTCATAAAATCCAATATGACTGGTGTACTTTTAAGAAGAGAAGATTAGGGCATAGGGTCACAGAATACAGGCTGTGTGAAAATCCTCTAATTGATTCCTCACGTCTAATTTGTTAGTGACTTATAAGCAATGAGTTTCAGCAGCATCAAAGAATGCAAGTGTCTAGATAAGTAGCAATATAGAAAAGTCATAGGGACCCCAGAGCTGATGGCTTCCTGGAGTTGAGGTGATTCTTACTCACTCAGTATCATCTTTGTAACCATATCTGGGAGTCATGAGACCTTGGTTATGCTGTTGTACCTGCCATGATTCATTCCCTCCCTCCCTCCCTTCCTTCCTTCCTTCTTTCCTTCCCTCCTTCCTTCCTTCTTTCTTTTTCTAAATATTTTATTTATTTATTTTAGAGAGAGAGAGAGTGAGAGAGAGCAAGAGAGCGAGTGAGAGACAAAGAACACCTGGGGGGAGGCACAGAGGGAGATCGAGAAGCAGACTCCCCACTGAGCAAGGAGACTGGTGGAGGGCTCAATGCCAGGACCCTGGGATCATGACCTGAAATGAAGACTGACACTTAACCAACTGAGCCACCCAGGTGCCCCTTTATTCTTTCTTAAACCTAAGTAAACTTTGTATTTAGTGCGTACTGTGCCTTGTGACTTAGACTCTAAATAGAAGACCTCATCTCTTGTTTGAGCAGAGTAGGAGCTGTTAACCAACTCAGACAATCCAAAGGGAAATTCATGAGGAATGAACTCACTTGTCCTGTAGAATACAAGACAGGCTGTTTTGCCACAGAAGAAAGAGAAAACATGGTAAGTTGTGGAATGAAAACTGATGGATGGTAGAAATTTATATAAAGAGCAGTGGATGCTTGAGCCCTTCTCAAACCCATAAACAAGACAACTTACTCTCCCCTTCTTTTCTCACTCCAACCCCTTCCCAGTCTATGACAGAATTCTATCTTTTAAAGAAATTAAACCAGTAAGGACAACTCAGGAACACTAGTTATCATGGAAGTCAACAATGAGTTAGATGGTTGAAAGTAAGTGAATTAAATGAAAGTCTGATTACAGATTGGTGGAAACTTCAGTCTCTATTTCCACCTTATCTTAGAATTCATGCAGTCAGATATTATTTCTTTTACACTGTATGTTATTTTGCACAAAAGCTAGTTGTAGAGAAAATGTGTGAGATCCTGATATTTGGTTGATCCTACTTGCCTACTTGCCACAAGATTACCTTCCAATAAAGCCTACTGGTTGACAATTTGATCCCATGCTAATTTCTTCCAATACTATAACCTCTTAGGCACTTGTGGTTAAAAAGCTATTAGAGAATGTGCTCCATAAATATAAAAAAAGTAAACTAAGAAAGAGGAAGAAACTTAGAATGAAACAAAGATTACACACAGGGGAACAGAAAGAAGCAGTCCTATATCAAAATCTCTGTAATGGGCCAGAATAACTATATCAGACTGTAGCAGCTAAACCCTAGGAAGAATGTCATGGAATGGGGAGTGGGGGAAGATTAGAACAAACAAATTATATCATTCATTTGATCATGTAAAAATAATAGTAAGAATTGTGTAAGAGCTCCAAGTATGAGTTTGGAAACAGTCAGTGGTAGATATTAAAACACACACACACACACCACAAAACAAAGCAAATGAAAAAAATGATGCAATTATCAACTCCAGGAAAAACAAGTTTTAATAAATGGGATTATAAATGAAAGTTTTAAGAAATGGAAGTTTAATCATATACTACTTTTTTCTGTAGTGGATAAATTTACAGTTATTTATTTATTTATTTATTTTTAGAGATTTTTATTTATTTGAGAGAAAGAGAGAGAGGGTGTGTGCATGATTAGGAGAGAGGGGCATAGGGAAAGTAGACTTCCCACTGAGCAGGGAGTCCTCTGACAGGGAGCTCAATCCCAGGACCCAGGGATCATGACCTGAGCTGAAGGCAGACGGTTAATTGACTGAGTCACCCAGCCACCCCTAGCCAGTAATTTTAGATGTAAGCTGATAAATAGATTTTGCTTCAGCTTTTAGGAAATTAAAAACAAACCAAAAAGCCTCAACAAATTAAAACTGAAACAACAGTACCAAATAGGAGACAGACCTTAGAAATTGTGAGGTTATTTGCATGCAGCTTATATTGTTGTTCCCAGGAACACATTTGATTTTTTTTTTTTTGCACTCTTTAATGGTAGTATATTTTATTCCTGCTGACAGCAAGAATAACTGCTTTGAACATCACAAAAGCAATTGTGTGAGAAGTTCAACATGACTTTATTGTCCTACCACCGCATTTCTTTTCGCATATTTAAATGTGAAAAAGCAGATACATTCCTGGTACTTAAAAAAAAACACGAGATTTTGGTAAGGGCAGCACGACATACTCAGGCAGAACATGTGCCTTCTTTATTTCCTATTTTTCCTCCATCTAAAATACTTAGGGGGAGTATTTTATAGCCACTTGATAATTTGTGTCTTTGTAGAAGAATGATCAGGAGTAGCAATAATTATGTTAAAAAGCCCACAAAAGACCAGCTTCTTCTAGGAATACTGATAAAATCAGACCCTGTCTGGTTTCTAACATTTGCTTCCCTGCTTTCCTCACACTCAGCTCCCACTTTCAGCTTCACGTACATTTCAGTCCCTAAAATGAACCTTATCTAATTAAGAGAAACTGTCTCTGAAATTCAGCAGTGAGTCAATCACCTCATCTGCCTGTGTGATTTTGTGGGATTCGCACTGAGTGACCTCTCTTCTCCACTGCCTCCTAGACAGCTCCTGTGCTTTGGACTCACCTGAAGCACTCGCCCCCTCTGCTCTGACTACCTCTATTACAGGTTGATCACATCACATCACAGCAGCTTACGTGTTTGAAAAGCAGATGACGGGAGTCTTCAAAAGCAAGAGTGAAGTATCATTCTTCATAGCTTCCTTCAACAGCTGAGGTAGAGGCACATGCAATGACTTAAAGGATGATTGCAAAAGGGCTGAATGAGTAATTGATAGAATTCCTTGCAGATTCAGTAAGTGAGGGTAGAGACCAAGTAGCCTTGGGTGTTCTCTGGACCTTGGGAAGTCCCAGCCAGTTGACTCACTTTGCAGCATCAATGATGTTATGATAAAGCCTGGCAGAAGCTATAAGAGGCCACTTCACTTGATTGGTTTCACTTTAGGGCTCTTTTAGTTGATCAACATTTTCTAGATACATTTCCACAGACTGAATTTTAGCACGCAGAGAATATTTTACTTCTTTGCTTTCCCTTCATTTTAGGGATCTGTATAATAGATGCAATGCTGCTGAAAGCAAAGTTTAAAGAAATAGACAAAATAAGAAGATAGTTCTTAAAATTTTCTGGATAAAAAAAATCAAGGAAGGTAGCCTCTTTTCTTTGATAATCCAAGCTCCTTATTTTTAAGAGCTGCAATATTTCTTCTTCCTCCTCCTCTTCTCCCCTTTTTCTCCTCCTTCTCCTCCTCCCTCTCCTCCCCTCCCCCTTCTCTCCTTCCTCCCACTTCTCTTCTAACTCCTCCTCCTCCTCCTCCCCCTTCTCCCCTCCCCCTTCTGTCCTTCCTCCCCCTTCTCTTCTAACTCCTCCTCCTTCTCCTCCTCCTCCTTCTCCTCCTCCTTCTTCTTTTTCCATTGTCTCTTCTTTAGTATGTAACTAGATCCAGTGGATTAGCTAGTGTTTTGGCAAAAGAAAAAAAAATTGACTACTACTGAATTTTGCCATCTCACTTATTGATTATACCAGTTTACTATGAAGATCACTCAAATGGTTGTTGTTGAATAATGAGAAAAAAAAAACCAAACACTAAATTGGATTGACCATAAGCATCAGTTATTAGTTAGCTAAACTTATCCAGGTAACTTTACATACTGACTCTGAAGCTAAAAAGATGAGAAAAAATTGTTTCACATCATCTCAATTTCACTTAAAATATTTCTTCTATTCTTTATATTTTTGACATACTTCTGAATTATTTTAGAAAAAAATACCTATTCTTGAAAACAAGTAAAAGGCTTTTTTAATAAAAAATATGTATATATTTTATTTATTTGAGAGAGAGAGTCAGTGTGACCAGAGGAGGAGCAGAGGGAGAGGGACAAGCAGACACCTTACTGAGCTCAGAGCCCATCAAGGGGCTCAATCCCATGACCCCCAAGATCATGACCTGACACAAAATCAAGAGTCAAATGCCTACCTGACAAAGCCACCCAGGTGCCCCCAAATGTTGAGAGTTTCTAATAATCATTGATATTGCTATGCATTTTCAAATTTTACTTTTAGTTATTTGTTACCTTTAGATACTTATAACTTAGACTCATAACTTTTTTCTTCTGACAATTCCTGGCTCATGTCCCAAATTCCAAGTAATAAAATTATTAAGGTATCTTTGATCTTTATACATTAAGGTCTTAAACTATTTTAGGATTTTCTGAGAACACTACTAAAAATAAAAAACTTTGCCTCTTCAATTTTAAATTAATGGATAATGAAAACAAGTAGATTTGTTTGGCATTCTCCATATTTTTGTTTAAATAATTTAGGATTAAAAAACAACAAATTTCAAATGAAGATTACTTTTCCTAGATTAATTTTATAAGAAAATGTGCTAATATAAATATATTTCAGTGGTTGCATATTTTTCAGGCTAAAAATATACTCAAATTTAAACATACAGTTTGGTACAATTGTCTACAATTTTTTTCTAGGTTTCAATTATTTTTTTAAAGACTTTATTTATTTGAGAGAGAGAGAGAGAGAGAGAGAGAGCATGAATGGTGGGAGGGGCAGAGGGAGAGGGAGAAGCAGATACCCCACTGAGCAGAGGACCTCACATGGGGACTCCATCTCAGGACCCTGAGATCATGACCAGTGCTGAGTGCAGACAGACACTTAACTGACTGATCCACCGTAGGTTTCAATGATCTTATTAACCAAGAATACTCATTCTCTACTTTAGGGTATAAAGACTCTGGGGATTTTTTAAATGTTTTTACTATTTGCAACATATTCTTATTCTCAGAGTAATTATTGAGTATATTTTCCTGGATTGATTTTATGTATATCTCAAAAGAAAGTTGTAATGACTCCAGCAATGGGGTTATGAATGTATTTTGTTTATCACTTATTTGTAGTCAAGGTGGATAGAAGGCTCAGCTTTTACAGGGACAGGAAAAATCAGTTGCTTGACTTTCTAAAAATGTGTTTGAATTTTTATTTCCTCTCTTAAGGAGTCTCAGTGTTCTTTTTCTGAGGATAGCATCATTCACTTAACCAAAACTGTTGTTATGGAGCCTTGCAAGTCATTGTATTTAATTCCGAAACTCCAAAGCCCATGTCACTGTCAATCTTCAGATAAGTTAGAAAGGACAAATGGAATTTTCAAACTTGAGCCAACTTTCAAGAGAAACTCTTGAACTCTCTGAATATCATCCCCAATCCCAGAGGCTGCCTTAATACAGTCTAATACAGTGAAATATTTTAAAGGCCTTATGTGATCATATTACTAAAAGATATCAGAAACTTCTTCTGTGAATATCTTGTGAAATAATTTCTTCACAACTTACAACCTGGAAAAGACATTCAAGAATGTCTGCCCCTGAACCTTGAGTGGTCCTTGGGGTGTTGATCCTTGGATTCATAACCCTCAATTAAATAGACATCGGTCATTTTCAAGTTACTGAGACTGTGTCAGTAAAAGAACTCAAACTGAGGGTTTGGGGAGAAGCTTCCAGAAGCATCTAACAGCAGAAAAGAGACAGCTTCTGCATGATACTAATCAAGCAGCTGACTGACAGCTAGAAGTGGACTATTTCTGCCCAAGTTCCATAGAACAAAATAAACAGAGCTATAGATTTTTATGCTTAATCTCTGTGTTTTTTGTGCCTCTTTAGATTTTCTTAGATATTTTCCTTCCCATTTGCTTATTTAAGATTTGTTATTTTTTGGGACATGAGGGTGGCTCCATCAGTTAAGTGTCTGCCTTTGTCTTGGGTCCTGATGCTGGGTCCTCGGATCTAGTCCTGTGGTGGCCTCCTTGCTCAGTGGGGAGCCTGTTTCTCCCTGTGCCTGCCATTCCCCAGCTTGTGCTCTCTCCCTCTCTCTCTGACAAAAAAAATTGTGATTTTTTTTTTATGCACACATAATACCTCTTAACAGTGATAAAATCCCTATTCTTTTTTTTTTTTTGATAATACATTTTTTTGAATTAGCATTAACATAACAATATTATATTAGTTTCAGGGGTACAGTGTATTGATTCAATATTTTTATACATTACAAAATAATCACCTCAATAGGTCTTGTTATCATCTGTCATTATACAAAACTTATTCAAATATTGCCTATATTCCTCATGCTGTATGTTACACACAAGTGACTTATTTATTTATTTATTGGAAGTTTGTACCTCTTGTTCCCCTCACCTTTCACCTGTCCTTCTACTTTCCCCTCTATCCTCCCTTTCCTTCTATCAACCACCAGTCTGCTTTTTGTATTTAAGAGTTTGCTTCTGGCTTGTTTTTATTTATTTTTTATTTTTTTAAGATTTTATTTATTTGTTAGAAAGGTGAGAGAGGATGAGAGAGAGAGAGAATGAGAGGGGAGAGGTCAGCTAGAGAAGCAGACTCCCTGCTGAGCAGGGAGCCCAAAGTGGGACTTGATCCCTGGACTCCAGGATCACGATCTGAGCCAAAGGCAGTCGCTTAACCATCTGAGCTACCCAGGTGTCCCTGGCTTGTTTTTAAATCATATTGGTGAAATCATATATTATTTATCTTTCTCTGACTTATTTCACTTAATACTTATTTGTCTTTCTCTGACTTATTTCACTTAGTACTCTCTAGGTCACTCCATATTGTTGCAAATGGCAGGATTATTATTTTTTTCTTTTTTTGCTTGCTTAAGATTTGCGACTTCTTTATAGACATGTAATACCTCTTGGCAACGATAAAGTCCCTATTCTTTTTTTTTTTTAAGATTTTATGTATTATTTATTTGTTTAATTGGTAGAGAAAGAGACAGTAAGAAAGGGAACACAACTAGGGGGAGTGAGAGAGGGATAAGCGGGCTTCCTGCCAGGACCCTGGGATCATGACCTGAGCTGAAGGCAGCTACTTAAAGACTGAGCCACCCAGGCGCCCCAAAAAAGTCCCTATTCTTAATATTGCCTTTTCCATCCCCAGTCACTCCTTGATATAAATCTTTTTAAAAATTAATTATTAATTAATTAATTTTTATTTAAGCTTTCTTTATTTAAACATATAATGTAACCCCACCACCCTCTCCCAACCCCTCTCCCCCCTCACCCCCCTCAGTTTGTTTTATGACATTAAGAGTCTCTTTTGGTTTGCCTCCCTCCCGATCCCATCTTGTTTCATTTTTTTTTTCCTACCACCTTAACCCCCACCCCCGTTGCATCTCTACTTCCTTATATCAGGGAGATCATGTGATAGTTGTCTTTCTCTAGTTGACTTATTTCGCTAAGCATAATACACTCTAGTTCCATCCATGTCGTCGCAAATGGTAAGATTTCATTTCTTTTGATGGCTGCATAGTATTCCATTGTATATATATGCCACTCTTCTTTATCCATTCATCTGTTGATGGACATCTAGGTTCTTTCCATAACTTGGCTATTGTGGACATTGCTGCTATAAACATTCAGGTACACGTGCCCCTTTGGATCACTATGTTTGTATCTTTAGGGTAAATACCCAGTAGTGCAATTGCTGGGTCATAAGGTAGCTCTATTTTCAATTTTTTGAGGAACCTCCATGCCGTTTTCCAGAGTGGTTGCACCAGCTTGCATTCCCACCAACAGTGTAGGAGGTTCCCCTTTCTCCACATCCTCGCCAGCATCTGTCATTTCCTGACTTGTTCATTTTAGCCATTCTGACTGGTGTGAGGTGGTATCTCATTGTGGTTTTGATTTTTATTTCCCTGATGCCCAGTGATGTGGAGCACTTTTTCATGTGTCTGTTGGCCATCTGGATGTCTTCTTTGCAGAAATGTCTGTTCATGTCCTCTGGCCCATTTCTTGATTGGATTATTTGTTCTTTGGGTATTGAGTTTGCTAAGCTCTTTGTAGATTTTGGATACTAGCCCTTTATCTGATATGTCGTTTGCAAATATCTTCTCCCACTCTGTCAGTTGTCTTTTGGTTTTGTTGACTGTTTCCTTTGCTGTGCAAAAGCTTTTGATCTTGATGAAGTCCCAATAGTTCTTTTTTCCCTTGCTTCCCTTGCCTTTGGCGTTGTTCCTAGGAGAAGTTGCTGTGGCTGAGGTCGAAGAGTTGCTGCCTGTGTTCTCCTCAAGGATTATGATGGATTCCTTTCTCAAATTGAGGTCCTTCACCTATTTTGAGTCTATTTTCGTGTGTGGTGTAAGGAAATGGTCCAATTTCATTTTTCTGCATGTGGCTGTCCAATTTTCCCAACACCATTTGTTGAAGAG
>RCUC01156818.1:0-14748 GCA_003697995.1 Taxidea taxus jeffersonii
AAAAAAAAAGTTCCCCCAGGACTTTTGGGGAACCCAGAGGAACTAACTATGGCAAGTTTTTTTGTCAACAGTGGAATTCAAATTCTAAGGTTTTAGAAGTCTGCACCATTTGCTGGAGTCAAGCTGAGCATGCAGCTATGCTCCTGAAGAGAGGGAAGACAGAGGCCTGGGAGCAGACCATGGACAGCCTGGTGTGGGGATCCCCTGGTCACACTGGGAGAGAATATTCCCCTTCATGGAGTATATTTAGAAGAGTATATTACCTCTCCAAAATGAGGGACCTAGCAGGCACCACTGAATAGCCATTCAACAGCAGGGGACAAAGGTGTGTGCAAAGGGCAGATAACCTGGTTGCAACATTTTTGTTGTTCTTCACCAGGGACTCCAGGAAACTGCACAGCCATGAGACAGCTTTTCTGGGACAGAGTAGCACTGGACACAGTGCTATAAGACTCTCCTCTGGGAGTAGGAAGCAAGTCCCTGTCTTCTTGAGTCCTTTAAGATTTGATTTTGAATCCCAGCTGTGTGCCAGGGATAAAACACAGAACTGTGGAACTGGGTGTGCAGAAGGCCCAGGCACAGAGAAGCTGAGGGCAAGGATCTGATGGAGGTCTGAGCCACAGGAGGGGGCACTGTTTACTCTTCTTTGAGGGTTCCCTGAGCAACAATGGCCACCAGTTCCCCTCTCCAGAGGTGAGAGGGTGGAGTGATCCTGTCTTCCACCCCCACCTACAAAAGCACAGTCAGACTTCAGTGAGCAACAGAGCACTCCCAATGGAGGCAGGAGCTGCTTACACCAAACCTTGCCGCCCCTGTGCTCTGAAAGAGCATCTTATTTGGGGCAGGTCTGATTGTTCCAATACAGCAGGACTCTCCCCCAGAGGACCATCAGAAGCCCCCCACATGTACAAGTCTACTGATCACAGAGTGCTCCAAAGCATCAGCTTCAGCTCTGGTGGAAAGAGGATCAGGCTTTCCTTTTTTTTTTTTTTTTTCCCCTTCGAAATTATGCTTATAGATTTTATCTGTTGGTTTGCCTCTTTTGTTCCTTTTCCTCTTTTCCCTTTTTGGACTAGGTTTTTGTTTGTTTGTCTATCAGACTAATCTTAAACAAATAAAAGCACACCTATTTAAAGTCCCAAACACTCCCCATTGTAAGCAAGGAGGAACTCTGTAGAAGACTGACCTGTGGGAAAGTAGAGTCAAAACACAACAGCAAGAGTGCATATAGCATACACCAGAAACACTTCCTAAAGTGCCAGGCCCTAGACAAGGTATGACATATTTTCAATATAGTATCACCCCAGGAGCAGAAAACATAACAAGCTTTTGTAACTCACAAAAGACAGAAACTTAGCCAAAATGATAGGATGAAGGAATTTTCTTCAAAATAAAGATCAAGGGACACCTGGGTGGCTCGTGGGTTAAAGCCTCTGCCTTCAGCTCAGGTCTTGATCCCAGGGTCCTGGGATTGAGCCCCGCATAGTGCTCTTTGCTCTGCATGGGGCCTGCTTCCTCCTCTCTCTCTGCCTGCCTCTCTGCCTACTTGTGATCTCTCTCTCTCTATCAAATAAATAAATAAAATCTTTAAAAAAATAAAATAAAGATCAAGAAGAAATCACATCCAGGTATTTCCTCAAAACAGACAAAAGCAATATATCTACACAAGAATTTAGACAACAGTTATAAGAATGGTAACTGGGCTTGAAAAAAGCAACAACACCACACCAGGGAAACCCTGGCTGGTGAGATTAAAGACCTAAAAACTAGTCAGGCTAAAATAAAAAATGCTGTAGCTCAGATGCAAAACTGACTGGATATAATCAAGGATAGAAGAAACAGGAGTGAATAGATGATATAGAAGATAAAATTTTGGAAAAATAATTAAGGTGTAAAGAAGAGGAAAAGAAAACTATTAGATCACAAATATAGACTTAGGGAACTCAATGATTCTATAAAGCACAATAATACCTGTATCATAAGAGTCCCAGAAGAAGAGTGGGAAAAAGGAGAAGGCTTATTTGAACAAATTGTAGATGAGCACTTCCCTATTCCAGGGAAGCAAACAGGCATTCAAGTCTAAGAGAAACAGAGATATCTCCTCAAAATCAACAAAAACAGGTCTACACCAAGATACCTCATAGTGAGACTTGTAAAATACAAAGATAGAGAATTTTGAAAGCAGTGACGGACAAATGGTCCTTAACCTGTAAGGGTAGACATATAAGGTTAATAGCAGACTCATCCACAGAAACATGGTAGGCCAGAATAAAGTGGCATGATATATTGAGAATGTTAAATAGGAAAAATATACAGCTAAGAATACTTTATCCAGCAAGGCTGTCATTCAGAATTGAAGGAAAAAATAAAAATTTTACTATCTGCAGATGATATGATTTTATATATAGAAAACCCTAAAGACTCCACCAAAAAACTGTTAAAACTAATAAAAGAATTCAATAAAGTTGCAAAATATAAAACCAATATGCAAAAATCTGTCACATGTTTACACACTATTAGCAAACTATCAGAACGAGAAATTAGGAAAATGGTTCCATTTATAACTGCAACAAAAAGAATAAAATATCTAGGAATTTTACCAAGGATATGAAAGACCTGCTCACTGAAAACTCTAATAAAACACTGATGAGGAGGGAGGAGTCAAATGGCGGAGAAGTAGCAGGCAGAGATGACATCAGGCAGCAGGAGATCAGATAGATAGCCTATCAAACCATTCCGAACACCTACGAATCCAATAGGAGATCAAAGAGAAGAAAAACAACAATTCTAGAAACAGAAAATCGACCACTTTCTAAAAGGTAGGACCAGCGGAGAAGTGAATCTAACCGGATGGGAAGATAGACCCCTGGGGGATGGGCTGGCTCCCAGCAAGTGGCGAAACACCAGAGCACAAAATCAGGACTTTTAAAAGTCTGCTCCAGGGAGGGACATCACTCCAGAGGCTAAACTGGGGTGAAGACCTCGAGGGGACAGCGTGGACTCAGGTCCCACAGGGTCACAGAAAGATTGGGGGTGTCTGAATGTCACAGAGCTCACAGATACTAGACCAGGGAAGCCAGCTGCGGAGACAGAGCCGAGGTTTCCTAGAGCCATGGTCTGTGACACGGGCTGGTGCTCTGTGCAAGGGGTCCCCACAAGATCCGGGGAGACTACAACCCAGGAGAACTCAGGGATCTACAGGGTTCAGAGACTCCAGGTGGGACTCTTCCAGAGACAGAGATGCTTGGTCACAGGCTGGGTGAGCTTGGAGCGCTCCCAGAAGCCAGTGAGACGGGACTGATTACCCACAATTTTCTCCAAGCACAGCTGGAGGCTGGGGAGACGGGAGTGATTAAACACTTTTCTCTGAAGGTGCACTGAAGACGGGGGCCCCTAGCTCTCAGCTCCTCTGAACCAGAGATTGGGAGGCCGCCATTTTCATTCCCGTCCTCTGGAACTCTATGGAAAGCATTCAGGGAACAAAAGCTCCCGAAAGCGAACCTGAGAGGATTACTTAGCCCGGCCGATGGTAAGGGCGGTGCAATTCCACCTGGGGCAGAGACACTTGAGAATCACTACAACAGGCCCCTCCCTCAGAAGATCAACAAGAAATCCAGCCAAGACCAAGTTCACTTAACAAGGAGAACAGCGGATTCTTATCGGGACAAAATGACAAGGCGGAAAAACTCACCACAAAAAAAAGAACAGGAGGCAGGACCGAAGGCTAGGGACCTAATCAATGCAGATATTGGTAATATGTCAGATCTGGAATTCAGGACGACGATTCTCAAGGTTCTAGCCAGGCACGAAAAAGGCATGGAAGATATTAGAGAAACCCTGTCAGGAGAAATAAAAGCCCTTTCTGGAGAAATAAAAGAACTAAAATCTAATCAAGTTGAAATAAAAAAAGCTATTGATGGGGTGTAATAAAAAATGGAGGATTTACTCCTTACTCTTACTTACTTACTCTTACTGCTAGGATAAATGAGGCAGAAGACAGAATTAGTGATATTGAAGACCAAATGACAGAGAATAAAGAAGCTGACCAAAAGAGAGACAAACAACTACTGGACCACGAGGGGAGAATTCGAGAGATAAGTGATGCCATAAGATGAAACAACATTAGAATAATTGGGATTCCAGAAGAAGAAAGAGAAATAGGAGCAGAAGGTATACTGGAGAGGATTATTGTAGATAATTTCCCTAATATAGCAAGGGGAACAAGCATCCAAATCCAGGAGGTGCAGAGAACACCCCTCAAAATCAATAGGAATCAGTCCACATCCCGCCATCTAATAGTAAAATTTGCAAGTCTTAGCGACAAAGAGAAAATCCTGAAAGCAGCACGGGACAAGAAGTCTGTAACATACAATGGTAAAAATATTAGATTGGCAGCAGACTTATCCACAGAGACCTGGCAGGCCAGAAAGAACTGGCATGATATATTCAGAGCACTAAACGAGAAAAACATGCAACAAAGAATACTTTATCCAGATAGGTTATCATTGAAAATAGAAGGAGAGATAAAAAGCTTCCAGGACAAACAAAAACTGAAAGAGTTTGTAAACACCAAACCAGCTCTACAGGAAATATTGAAAGGGGTCCTCTAAGCAAAGAGAGACCCTAAAAGTATTATCAGAAAGGAACAGAGACAATATACAGTAACAATCACCTTACAGGCAATACAATGGCACTAAATTCATATCTCTCAATAGTTACCCTGAACGTAAATGGGCTAAATGCCCCAATCAAAAGACATAGGGTTTCAGAATGGATAAAAAAACAAAACCCATCAATATGCCGCCTACAAGAAACTCATGTTAGACCCAAAGACACCTCCAGATTCAAAGTAAGGGGGTGGAAAACAATTTACCATGCTAATGGACATCAGAAGAAAGCTGGGGTGGCAATCCTTATATCAGATCAATTAGATTTTAAGCCAAAGACTATAATAAGAGATGAGGAAGGACACTATATCATACTCAAAGGGTCTGTCCAACAAGAAGATCTAACAATTTTAACTATCTATGCCCCTAACGTGGGAGCAGCCAACTATATAAACCAATTAATAACAAAATCAAAGAAACACATTGACAAGAATACAATAATAGTAGGAGACTTTAACACACCCCTCACTGAAATGGACAGATCATCCAAGCAAAAGATCAACAAGGAAATAAAGGTCTTAAGTGACACACTGGACCAGATGGACATCACAGATATATTCAGAACATTCCATCCCAAAGCAACAGAATACACCTTCTTCTCTAGTGCCCATGGAACATTCTCCAGAATAGATCACATCCTGGGTCATAAATCAGGTCTCAACAGGTATCAAAAGATTGGGATCATTCCCTGCATATTTTCAGACCACAATGCTCTGAAGCTAGAACTCAATCACAAGAGGAAATTTGGAAAGAGCACAAATACATAGAGACTCAACAGCATCCTTCTAAAGAATGAATGGGTCAACCAGGAAATTAAAGAAGAATTGAAAAAAAAAAAAACATGGAAACAAATGATAATGAAAACACAACGGTCCAAAATCTGTGGGACACAGCAAAGGCAGTCCTGAGAGGAAAATATATAGTGATACAAGCCTATCTCAAGAAACAGGAAAGGTCTCAAATACACAACCTAACCCTACACCTAAAGGAGCTCGAGAAAGAACAACAAAGAAAGCCTAAACCCAGCAGGAGAAGAGAAATAATAAAGATCAAAGCAGAAATCAATGAAATAGAAACCAAAAAAACAATAGAACAAATCAATGAAACTAGGAGCTGGTTCTTTGAAAGAATTAATAAGATTGATAAGCCCCTGGCCAGACTTATCCAACAGAAAAGAGAAAGGACCCAAATAAATAAAATCATGAATGAAAGAGGAGAGATCACAACCAACACCAAAGAAATACAAACAATCATAAGAACATATTATGAGCAACTCTATGTCAACAAATTCGGCAATCTGGAAGAAATGGATGCTTTCCTAGAGACATATAAACTGCCAAAACTGAACCAGGAAGAAATAGAAAACCTGAATAGGCCCATAACCAGTAAGGAGATTGAAACAGTCATCAAAAATCTCCAAACAAACAAAAGCCCAGGGCCAGATGGCTTTCCAGGGGAATTCTACCAAACATTTAAAGAAGAATTAATTCCTATTCTCCTGAAACTGTTCCAAAAAATAGAAATGGAAGGAAAACTTCCAAACTCATTTTATGAGGCCAGCATCACCTTGATCCCCAAACCAGACAAGGATCCATTCAAAAAAGAGAATTACAGACCAATATCCTTGATGAACCAGATGTGAAAATTCTCACCAAAATACTAGCCAATAGGATCCAACAGTACATTAAAAGGATTATTCACCACGACCAAGTGGGAATTATTCCAGGGCAGCAGGGTTGGTTCAACATCCGCAAATCAATCAATGTGATACAATACATTAACAAAAGAAAGAACAAGAACCATATGATACTCTCAATAGATGCTGAAAAAGCATTTGACAAAGTGCAACATCCCTTCCTAATCCAAACTCTTCAAAGTGTAGGGATAGAAGGCACATACCTCAATATTATCAAAGCCATCTATGAAAAACCCACTGCAAGTATCATTCTCAATGGAGAAAAACTGAGAGCTTTTCCGTTAAGGTCAGGAACACGGCAGGGATGTCCACTATCACCACTGCTATTCAACATAGTACTAGAAGTCCTAGCCTCAGCAATCAGACAACAAAAAGAAATTAAAGGCATCCAAATCGGCAAAGAAGAAGTCAAACTATCGCTCTTTGCAGATGATATGATACTATATGTGGAAAACCCAAAAGGCTCCACTCCAAAACTGCTAGAGCTTGTACAGGAATTCAGTAAAGTGTCAGGATATAAAATCAATGCACAGAAATCAGTTGCATTTCTTTACACCAACAAAAAGACAGAAGAAAGAGAAATTAAGGAGTCTATCCCATTTACAATTACACCCAAAACCATAAGATACCTAGGAATAAACCTAACCAAAGAGGCAAAGAATCTATACTCAGAGAACTATAAAGTACTCATGAAAGAAATTGAGGAAGACACAAAGAAATGGAAAAATGTTCCATGCTCATGGATTGGAAGAATAAATATTGTGAAAATGTCTATGCTACCTAAAGCTATCTGCACATTTAATGCAATGCCTATCAAAATTCCATCCAATTTTTTCAAAGAAATGGAACAAATAATCCTAAAATTTATATGGAACCAGAAAAGACCTCGAATAGCCAAAGGAATATTGAAAAAGAAAGCCAAAGTTGGTGGCATCACAATTCCAGACTTCAAGCTCTACTACAAAGCTGTCATCATCAAGACAGTATGGTGCTGGCACAAAAACAGACACATAGATCAATGGAACAGAATAGAGAGCCCAGAAATAGACCCTCAACTCTATGGTCAACTCATCTTCGACAAAGCAGGAAAGAATATCCAATGGAAAAAAGACAGCCTCTTCAACAAATGGTGTTGGGACAATTGGACAGTCACATGCAGAAAAATGAAATTGGACCATTTCCTTACACCACACACGAAAATAGACTCAAAATGGATGAAGGACCTCAACGTGAAAAAGGAATCCATCAAAACCCTTGAGGAGAACACAGGCAGTAACCTCTTTGACCTCAGCTGCAGCAACTTCTTCCTAGGAACAACACTAAAGGCAAGGGAAGCAAGGGGAAAAAAACAAACTATTGGGACTTCATCAAGATCAAAACCTTTTGCACAGCAAAGGAAACAGTCAACAAAACCAAAAGACAACTGACAGAGTGGGAAAAGATATTTGCAAACGACATATCAGATAAAGGGCTAGTATCCAAAATCTACAAAGAGCTTAGCAAACTCAACACCCAAAGAACAAATAATCCAATCAAGAAATGGGCAGAGGACATGAACAGACATTTCTGCAAAGAAGACATCCAGATGGCCAACAGACACATGAAAAAATGCTCCACATCACTGAGCATCAGGGAAATACAAATCAAAACCACAATGAGATACCACCTCACACCAGTCAGAATGGCTAAAATGAACAAGTCAGGAAATGACAGATGCTGGTGAGGATGTGGAGAAAGGGGAACCCTCCTACACTGTTGGTGGGAATGCAAGCTGGTGCAACCACTCTGGAAAACAGCATGGAGGTTCCTCAAAAAGTTGAAAATAGAGCTACCTTATGAGCCAGCAATTGCACTACTGGGTATTTACCCTAAAGATACAAATGTAGTGATCCGAAGGGGCACATGTACCTGAATGTTTATAGCAGCGATGTCCACAATAGCCAAGTTATGGAAAGAGCCTAGGTGTCCATCAACAGATGAATGGATAAAGAAGAGGTGGTATATATATACAATGGAATACTATGCAGCCATCAAAAGAAATGAAATCTTACCATTTGTGACCACATGGATGGAACTAGAGCGTATTATGCTTAGCGAATTAAGTCAACTGGAGAAAGACAACTATCACATGATCTCCCTGATATGAGGAAGTGGAGATGCAACGGGGGTGGGGGTTAAGGTGGTAGGAAAAGAAAAAATGAAACAAGATGGGATCGGGAGGGAGACAAACCAAAAGAGAATCTTAATGTCATAAAACGAACTGAGGGGAGTTGGAGAGAGAGGGATTGGGAGAGGGTGGTGGGGTTACATTATATGTTTAAATTAAAAAAGCTTAAATAAAAAAAAAAAGAAAAAAACACTGATGAAAAAACTGAGGAAGATGAATAAATGGGAAGATACTTCATGCTTACAGACTGAAAGAATTAATGTTGTAAAAATGTCCGTATTACCCAAACAATCTATGGATTCAATGCAATCTCTATTATAATTCCAATGACATTTTCACAGAAATAGAACGAAAAATCCTAAAATTTGTGTAGAACCATGAAAGATCCTTAATAGCCCAATCTTACAAAAGAGAAATATAGCTAGAGGCATCATGTTTTTTTGGTTTAAAGCTGTATTACAAGCCTATGATAATCAAAATCTGTGGTATTAGTACAAAGACAGAGATCAATGGAACAGAATAGAGAGCCCAGAAATAAACCCATGCATGGATAGTCCATCAATCTCCAATAAAGAAGGCAACAATATATACTGGGAAAAGGAGTGTTTCTTTAATAAATATTGATGGGAAAACTGGCTAGCTACATGCAAGAGAATGAAACTGGGCCACTATTTCACACCATACACAAAAATTAAATGAAAATGGATTAAAGAACTGGATTTCAGACCAGAAACCATAAAAATTCTACTAAAAAACATAGGTGGTAAGCTTCTTGACATTGTTCTTGGTGATTTATTTCTTTTTAATTTGACTCTAAATGGAAGGGCAACAAAAGCAAAAATGAACAAATGAAACTAAGTGTAAATAAAAAGCATCTACACCGTGAATGAAGCCCTCAACAAAATCAAAATATGAACTAATGAATGGGAAAAATATTAGCAAATATTCTCTAAGGGGTTAATATCCAAAATATATAAAGAACTCATATAGCTCAATAACAAAAAAATTCCAATTAAAACATGGGTAGAGGATCTGAAAAGACATTGTTCCAAAGACACACATGTGGCCAACAGGCACATGAAAAGATGTACAACATCACTAAACATCAGGGAAATGCAAATCAAAACCACAATGACTTGTCACCTCACACCTGTCAGAATGGCTAGCATCAAAAAGATAAATAATGAGTGCTGGTGAGGATGTGGAGAAAAGGGAACTCTTGTGCGCTATTGGTGTGAATGCAAATTGGTTCAGCCCCTTTGGAAAACAATATAGCAGGATCCTCAAAAAAGTAAAAATAGAAATACCATACAACCCATTGATTTCACTTCTGGGTATTTATCTAAAGGAAAAAAAAAATGGGGCACCTGGGTGGCTCAGTGGGTTAAAGGAAAAAAAAATACTAATTCAGAAACTATGGACACCCTAATGTTAAGTGTAGCGTTATTAGTAATAACCATAATATGGAAACAACTTAAGCATCCATCAATACTACACAACCAAAAAAAAAAAAAAAAAGAAAGAAAAGATGGTTGGGTCTTGAGGGTTTTGTCAGTCAGAAAAAAGACAAACACCACATAATTTCACCATTTAATATTTGAAGTAGAAAAACAAATCGGGGCGCCTGGGTGGCTCAGTGGGTTAAAGCCGCTGCCTTCAGCTCAGGTCATGATCCTAGGGTCGTGGGATCAAGCCCCACCTGGGGCTCTCTGCTCTTCGGACAGCCTGCTTCCTCTTCTCTCTCTCTGCCTCTCTGCCTACTTGTGATCTCTGTCTATCAAATAAATAAATAAAATATTAAAAAAAAAAAACAAATCAAGTGAACAAACAAAACAAAGCAAAAATTCATAGATACAGAGAATACACTGGTGGTTGCCAGAGAGAAGATAGTTGGGGAGTGGGAAAAATGGTGAATGGGATCAAGAGGTACAAACTTCCAGTTGTAAAATAAGTCATGAGGATGCAATAATGCACAGCATATGACTATAGTCAATAATATATTACTAATTTGGAAGTTGCTAAGAAATAAATCTTAAAAATTATCACAAGATAAAAAAATTGTTAAGTTTGTATAGTGACAGATGGTAACTAGACTTACTGAAGTGATCATTTTGCAATGTATACAAATACTGAATTATTATGCTGTACACCTGAAACTAACATAATGTTGTACGCAAATTATACTAGAAATGTTTAAAGAAATAAATAATTGTTACCCACCTGAATGGTGATAATCACACTACACATCTAAATTGTATATATAATACATTCTTTCACAGGTCCCATGATTCTTGCAACAGTTTCTAGATCTGGAAAGCAGGCACTATCATGCCTATTTTAGTTATGGAAGACACTAGATCATAGATTCGACTAGTATTATAAGAAAAACTTAGACTTTCCTTACTTTGGATGCATTTCTCTCTTTACAATATCCTATTTTCTCTCTCCAGGAATGTTAAAGTATTTTAAAACTCTTTCGCCTACATTATCATGTCCTGGAACAAGATTTTAAAAAATGTCTTCTACAACAGCTAGCCCAAATCTCAGGTTTGAGACACCACAACATATACTTCAAATCTCTCTGCTTGGGAAGTTATAGAATAAGATCCTGAATGAGATTCATGGACAAAGCTCTTTTGACTTTAATACAGCCTTTTTGGATGAAAAACTATTCCTACTAATTTTGTTAGATCTATAACTTGAGGCACTTACAGACTACTTTTGTGAGAAATCAAAATGACTGCCTTCATCACAATGAATGATATTTGACTTTAGAAAGAATATGTAATTAACTGACTTGCAGTACAATCACTCTAAATTAATCAAGAGCAGACAGACATTAATCCAGAAAGGGAAAATCCATCAAGAGCAAAACAAGTTAAACACTGTAGAATCATTAATATCCATTTCACAAGACTGAATGCCATTAGCTCTAGTCAGCCAACAGCCTGGCACAATCACTTTCTCTTCCCGCCGCCACTGGTCCATGGAAAAACACAGCTTACTGAATTTATTTTCAAACAACTTAATTTGCTTCTCATTAGGGGTTGTGTAGATGGTCATAATGGATTGATATTTAAATGAGAAGAGTTTATTAAAATAAAAGGTTTTTATTAAAAATACTTAACCTTCTCATGAGAACCTGTTGTTTTGTTTTGGTTTGTTGTTATTTTAGTTTTGTTTTTTGCTTGAACCTGTATGCCCAATTTGATTTACTCAAAGAAGTATTGAGAGTTGCCTCTAGCATTCCAGTAGTAAAAGTAGCCTACCCAATTAAGCTTTATTTTGTTGTTAGTTGTGGGATAACCATAGTATAGTTAAAAAGAAAACCTGGAATCGAATACAAATTCTATCATCCTTCAGATACATGTCATGAGGAAATCACTTAACCTGAGTCTGGGTTCTTTCATCTGTAAAATCTGGTGACTATCTACCACATTAGGAGATAAGGAAGCTTACATGAAGTAATGCCTATAAGTAGTTCGTGAGCTCTAAAGTAACATACTAATGAAGATTTTGAGAATGAGAACCATTGATTCAAATCTTGACTATGTGGTCTTGGGAAAATTGCATACCTCTTCAGATTAATTCACAAAAGGATAACACTAATTCCTTATAAGATTATTATGTGAAATAACAATAAAGAACCAAATACGGCATACAGTTGGCACTCAACAAAAGTATCATGAAGACGATGTTTACTAAGCTATTACAGTACTCCAAGCTCAACATTATGATATTCTTAGACAGCAGTGGAATATTTATAACAGAAAGCGTAAAACATAATACAAGAAATACTGGGCAGAAACCAGGGGAAAAATACGGCAGGGTTGAGAAAGAAGTATTCTCTGCTAAATATGTGATTATTTGCAACTCACACATTTATATACTTAACAATTTTTGTGGAGTATTTACTATTGGGCAGAGGAAAAAGAATGTTATATATAATCCTTACTATCAGGGAGCTTATCCAGATAAATAAATAGATGAAAGATATTCATATTTATATGTGGATATATATCTGGAAACATACATTTTCTACATGTATATTATATACACATGTGTAAATACTTATTTATGTTTCCATACATACTATATTGTATTTTCATTTAAAAATCAAGCAATAATATGTCACAGAGTAGTATATAGTAAAACTAAACAACTTAGGGGTGCCTGGGTGGCTCAGTTTTTGCACGTCTGCCTTTGGCTCAGGACATGATCCTAGGGTCCTGGAATCGAGCCCCACATCAGGCTCCCTGCTTGGTGGGAAGCCTGCTTCTCCCTCTCCCACTTCCCCTGCTTGTGTTCCCCCTCTCACTGTGTCTCTCTCTGTCAAATGAATAAATAAAATCTTTAAAAAAATAAAAAATAAACAACTAAGACAAAAAATGTTTGAGAAATAAAACCTGTTTTCACTGTACCAACTGAATTCTTTCAACCACAAGCTGTTCTCAAATATATTTATCACATAAATGAAACTATCAATGCAGGTTTTATTCCAAAAACTGGATTCTGAGAACTGGAATTAGCTTTCTACCTTTTAACCACCCCCTCCCCTGCCATTTTCTCTGCTTACCAGAAATAAAAATAAGGGAGAGTTCTCTACTAAAACCTATCAGTGAACATCAGCAAATTTGGTAGCACCCTTGAAGTACTTCAGTGTTATTCCCTGGTATATTAAATGGCACAAGGGGCTTCTTCTCCCACTACTCTCTGCTACACAAATGCCATCCAGGGAAAGTGTGTTATTGGTTGTCTTGCAATGCCTCTGCATCCCACACTGTCATACTAGGAGCTCCTTACACAAGTTGTTCTGTGTAAGATGACCTTGACTCAGTTACCTACTCTCATGTAAATCATTCTTCCTCTTTATAAAGTTTTTTCAGACCTACTCCAGTAAAATGAATCATTAACTCCCTTGTTGGACATCATGAATTACCATATTGCAATAATCTTATTACCCATCTATCTATTCCACTAGACTGTGAGTTTTTCAAAGGCAGGGGCTGGGTGTTTTTTTGTTATTGTTGCTTTGGGTTTTTGTTTTGTTTTGTTTTCTTACCTCTTTTTGTCCCCAGGGCCAGTAAGTAGTAAGTACTTTACAAATACATTCCAAATACACTTTTTTCACCTTTGTCTTAAATCTGTCATTGGACATCATGAGATTAGGAAGAAAACATGTGTGTTGAACAATGTCAGCTAATATTACTGAGTACTTATATGACAGGTGTGATACCATTATTAACCCTATTTTATAAATGAAAAAAACCTCAGGCTTAGACAGAGAATGAGATCATCCCAAGATTATTCTAGCTGCTTGTATAGGGCAGAGTTAGAACGCAGTTACTGGTCTGTCAACTCTGAACCCCTATTAGGTCAAGTGAGAACTGATTTAGAGTGATCTACCCAACTGACATTATGCTCAGAAAAGGGCACCACTGTGGTGATCCATAACTGTGGAAGCATCGTATTATGGAGAAGAGAATAAAAGTGAACAGAACCACCCACATTGCTGCACTTAACAACATGTGCTCATTTTATTAATGACAATGCAAATGAATTTGCTCTATTTTGCAAGGTTAAGACAATCTGGTTCATAGAAATTAAGATGTTGTTCTGCTGGTTTCATAGAAAAGAACTAAAATAGAACTTTCAACTGCTAACACAGCCTTATAAGGAAGATAATTATTTTGGTTAAATGACACTAATAACTAATAGGGCAAATTCCATTTTTGCTAAGCATGGGGAAAATGTGACTAATAACTGACAAAGACACTTAATCATCACTTACTAACTGATAACTTTAAAGCCCCAGGTGCATCTTTTTTATTCCTCATTTTAAAAAGAAACACACATTTAAAAATAAAGGCAGAGCCCAGTCAGGAAGGAAAACAAAGGAACTCTATAGCCTACAGAATTCTTTTTGAATAGACAGAAAAAGTACAGCAGGTTCTCCAGAAGCATGGAAGACGTCATTGGGAATCCTCTCCTTTCTTTCTTTCCCTGAGTTCCCTTATATTTCCACATGGAGAGTGTTATCCTACACTCAAAAATTCTGCTTGACAATTTCAGTCATGGGGAAGCAGAAAGAAGGTTACTGATGACTCTTAAGCTGTAGCTAGAGGTTTTAGCCGGTGGCTGAAGAACAACTTTTAAGTGTGTTTGTCCACTTTGGAATTGAGCTTCCTCTTTTAGAGTCACATTGCAGAAAAGGCCAG